>PVJA010004494.1:0-85652 GCA_004027025.1 Myocastor coypus | reverse complement strand
AAAGAAAAGAAGGGGGAAAAGAAAAAAAAAAGTAATGTGGATTTAGAAAGGTTAATGTTTAATCAATCTTATATACCTATATGTATTAATCTAAACTGATCTAATGATGAAAATATGTAATAAAACCATTTTTAAATTTAAACAATAAAAAAATTGAAAAAAAATAAAACAATGACAGCTAAGACAGATATCTATGCTTTCTGAAGTTTTTTCTCTTATTTTTCATTTTAGGTTCATAAAACTATATAAATGAAAATTTGAGCAGTAAGGACATTGGCCAAAAAGAGAAAACTGAGGATGAGACCCTAAAATCTAACTCACTACTGAAGAGCACTGCAACTCCAGGGGAACTGAGCACCTCACAAGCAGACCCCACATCAGCACATGCTGCTCACCATGCACCTTACAGACACTGCCTGGAACAATCTGATACCTAAGGGAGACTGTTGCTGTCCAAAGAGTCACTATAGAACTGGGCAAGGGATTGGTCTGAATTTGTTAAAAGCAATTGGGAAAGGTACACAGCAGTTTCAATGATTATAAAGTATAGTGCAGTATGATTAAAGTATTAGCCCTGGGAATATTTCTCTGAGGTTAGTATCAGAAAGGAATCAGTCAGAAAGACAATTTAGTACAGTATATCTGTTTTATGAGCTTGCATCTGTGATAACTTCTGTACTGCTGGTACTTTTACACACCTGGGAGTTTAGGGAGGCATGGTCACAAGAGGGCAAGACATTTCTTCCCTTACGCCTCCAAATGGAGGCCAAAGCACCTAAAGTGATGAAATTTTAGGCTGGACTCATGACCCTAGAAAACTACTCTTTCCATCTCTACAGACGGCCTTAATTATTCTCACTTTATTATTTATTTATTTATTTATTTATTTATTTATGTTGTCTTTTTGAGACAGGGTCTCACTATGCAGTTCAAGCTGGCCTTGGGCTCACTTTTGTGGCCCAGGCTGGTCTCGAACTCACACTGATCCTCCTGCCTCAGCCTCCCAAGTGCTGGGATTACAGGCATGTGCCACCACGCCCAGCAATTATTCTTACTTTAATTTTCCAGAATAAATATTTAAAAAATTATGACCTATGTTTGGGGATATAGCTCAGTGGCAAAGTGCTTGCCAATCATACATGGGCTCAATTCCCCAGCCCCACATCCCTCTCCCAGAAAAGAAAAAAGGAATTTTATGACTTAAAGTTTTGTTTGCTTAACTGTGTTTATTAGCATTTTCAATTTTCCTTTTTTCCCCTTTCTTTCTTATTTGGTGCTGGGACTGAGCCTAAGTTTCATACATGGTAAGACCCCACTCTTCCCAGGCAGCTATACTCCCAGTGCTGCATATTAAGTATCTTGTGCTAAGATCATCAATTTCATTATAGAAAATTTTGAAATTGCAAGTTGGCATAAAAGAAGACAAAAATTACCTTGTCTCACCAACCACACAAGACCAACAAGCCACTGTTCCTGTGATTTTTATTTTTTACTTTTTTTTGAAGCACAAGTATTTTCTGTTATTCAAAAATCAGTAGTTGTCATGACTTCCATTTTAAGAGAAGCCCCACTTTTTCCTTCCTTCTCCAAATAATCACTTTGTGCATCCTTATATCTAATACATTCAATGTGGGCTTTTAAACAGGGTCCTCAGGGTCTCACTACACAGATCGGACTCGTAGTGATCCGCCTATGCAATGACATAATTCTAAGTAAACTCCCAAGAACTGGGAATACAGGCATGAGTTACCATGTCCAGTCTTACTCCCAGTCTGTGTGCCCTGTGGGGAGGGCTGGCAAAGCATTCTGGGGATCAAACCCCAGTCCCTGAGCCTAAGCAGGTGCTTTAAACTGCTGAGCTATCTGGCTGGACCTCTATGTGGGCTTTTAAATAGGTACTGAGCTAGTATATTGTGTTTAGCCTAATAAAAATCCAGTAGGTTCATATTTTGTTCACAGTGATACAAACAAATATTGGGGCTGTCTTTTCTTTGGGTAGGTACACATTCATCTTTTGTTAGGTTAATATGAGTGTTACTCCATAATTCTAAGTAAACTGCTCCTTCTAGCCATTTCCTGACTCCTTCCCTTCCTGCATGCATGTGGAAGGACTATTTCCCTCCCTGCAAGGGACAGTCCATGAGGCCAGTTGTGACCACTGGGTTGTAAAGGAAAGGAAGTATCACTTAGGTCAGTATATTTGGTGATGAATATGAGGCTCTCTAACCCTGTCATCACTGAGATTACTGAGACAGGTACCACAGCCCAAAACTTCCTTGGCTAGCTGAGTTGCATGTGGAGGGCAGTTGCCCTAGACAGATGATTGGGCCTCACTGTAGATTTTTATGAAAGTCATTGTGTTGCAACAATGACCTTTTATAATAATGACCTTTAATAGTTCTAGGGCTTGTACTGAGTACTGGTGGATTATCTGACAGAACAAAGTAAGCACTTTCCAGAACAGCACCCTCACTGCTTTAGGTTTAATATCTTTTCTTGGCCAACAATGTAAAAACATCACTTTAATTTTGCTGTATTCTTGGTTTGCTGAGATTTTCTTTTTTTTTTTCTCTTGCTCATTTGGTTGTTTCTGCTTTACATATAGTCCCCACTTTTGGCAGCACTGCAAAATGGTTTTACAGTTGGTCTGCGTAGAAAAGTGACACCTATCTAGACTGTCGCATAAGAAATCAAGCAGTGAGTCAGTATGCCAGACGTCCTTTTTGTCAATCTAACTATGTTGAAAGCAATTCTACTAGGAAGCCCATCAACCCCTAGGCCTTACTTAAGTGCTTTTTTCCTGAGCTGCACCCTTGGCCTCAACTAACTCTGTCTCAGGAGGACAGCTCTGAGATCCTGGACTGGCAAGGTTTTGCGATTTTGTGTTTACTTTTGATTTGTAGCTAAAAAATTAAAGAACTAAAGCTCTAGGTTTCTATGTGCTTGTGTCTGTAACTCAGAAAGACCTTAATGTTTTTCTATCTTTACAGAGTATTATTAAGTTAAATTATAACATCTCATGAAACATTTTTTTCACAACACTATATAGCACTAATATGTCACAAAGTTCTCAAAATCCAAGAAAATACAGAAGTACCTAAAATTTTCTTACTCAATCTATGTTTTGAAGGATTTTTTTCTTTTTTCTTAGGGTTACTGATCAAAAAAGCTAACATTGCTCTGATTATACAATATTTATTTTTAAAAATTAAATGTGTGTCAAATCTAATGGATGACAGTGCTGCTAAGCTTTTTATATCAATAGTAATTACTAGTTTAAACACTAAATACAATAAAGTCATATGGTAATTTAAAATCCTAGTTAAATATTGAAGGAAGCTTATTAATAAATAATTCTTGTATGTTAGGTAATTTGAGTACAATAACACTAACACACTGATTATTAAGGATGATTTTAAGTTCACTTGCTTTTCTTATTTGTAAATGGCATCAAAGTGGCTGTATCTTTAAGTCATGTCAAATGAGTTCATTTTTGCCACAAAGAAGATATAGGAAAAGTGTGTGGTACAGAAGTCTATTGCGTGTATTCTTGAACTTTACTAGTCTGCTAATGTGTTTGAGTATAAAAAGCATTTGTCATCCACCCTTCTACCCAGTTGCCTTTGTGAAGAAGTTATAAGTGATAAAGGTGTTTAGAACTATATTAAGAGCAATAGTACAGCATATCTGCCTATTCTTTGTAGCACTTGGGAGGCTGAAGTGGGAGAATTGTTTTAAGAATGCTTAGGCTACACAGTGAAACAACCCTTCCATCCCCCAATAAAAAGCAATAGTGATAGAGACATAGAAGACTTTGGGATGGCTGGGAGGTGGGAAGTGGGGATTGGCTTGGCATCAATAGCCTCCTAAATAAGTACTCTACCATTGAGTTCTTGTACTCCCAAGAAACATAGAAATACAAGGTAGTAGGTCCTTTCACTTTTCAAGAAAAATGTTTTTGGAGGGGGGATGGGCAGTGGGCATTAAATTCACTAGCCTCGCCCATGCTAGGCAAATGCTGAGTTACATCCACAGCACCCTCCACACCCTTCTTTGAGACAGAGCGCTGATAAATAGTTCAGGCTACTCTTGGACTCACTATGTAGCCTATGCTGGCCTTGACCTTGCCATCATCCTTCTGCCTCAGCCTCCCCAATGGTGGAATTCTAAGCATGTACCACTACACTTGGTTCATTCTCTGCCCTTTGACAAATTTTGAGATAGTGTCTCATTAAATTACCCATACTGGCCATGAATTTGTAATCCTCCAGCTTGTCCTTCTGAGTAGCTAGAATTGTGGGGCTACACTACCACACAGCAAAAAAAGAGCATTTCTGTCCCATAATAAAGTGACAGTTTGTTTTAGAACCTGAAAGAAGAAGAAAAGGTAATTTAGTTTGCTCTGGGAAATGTACTACAGGAACTTAATGCAAAGCCATGAAATATTTTAATATACTGGCAAAATTCAACTAGCTTGTAAACAGTTGAATATTTTGGCAAAATTCAACCAGTTTTGATGAGCTTGCTTTCTTAGACTATTGATTAATATAAGCATTCATCTGTGTAAGTTTTCTAGATAACAGTAATTACTTAGATTTATGTTGTACCTACTACATATGGATGATTATGTAAATTAAATGAAAGTTCTACAGTGTAACAGGGTAACCACAGTTCATAACAACTTATGTTATTCGGGGGCAGGGAGTGTTACCAGGAATGGAACTCAGGACATTGTGCTCAGCTATGTCCTGAGCCCCATCAATTTAAATATAAGATCTAGAAAAGAAGAGTTTGAAGATCCCCAACACAGTGTTCAAATAACCATAAATGCTAAGTAAGAAAACTGACTTGAGTTACATGTTGTAAACCTGCAACACAGTATTACAACATACATGAACAAATATAATTGTGTGTCAGCTTTAAAAAAGGAAAAACAAGGCCCACAAAACAAAACTAAAAAAAAAAAAAAAAACAAGGGCTAGGGATGTAACTCGGTGCTAGACTGCAAGCTTGGTCTTGGGTTCAATCCCTAGGACCAAGAACAACAGCAACAAACCAATCCAGAAAAAAACAAAGGTTCTTTGTGAGGAAGCCAAAGACCTTACAAATGTACCCCTTAGCTCTATTATGTTTATTATTATTATTATTATTATTATTATTAAGTACTTACTGTTCCTTACCCACTGCCCTAAACTAATCAAGAGCCTGTCTCTTCTTCGACTCTTTTTAAACATTTTATTTATTTTTACTTATTTACTTATATTATGGCTGGTTCAGCCTGCTTGGGCATGGGGTTGGCATAGCACGTGGTGCCGGGGATCAAACCATCGTCCCTGTGGTTGTGTAAGCTTGCCTAAGCAGGCGCTTTAGACCACTGATCTATCTTGCAGGCCCTTCTTTGACCTTCAATTTTCATTCCCCAGTACTGAGTCTTAACTACAAGATAATTAATCACCTTTTAGAAGGACTTCTATACCTAAAATTACCTTGGAGATTTCATAGTGTCCCTGTAAGTTCACAAAAATGTTTTTGCTAGGGCTGAGGAGTTAACTCCATAGAATAAACACTTCCCTGGCAAGAGCAGGGTCCTGAGTTCAATCTCCAGTTCTAGGGGTGTGTGTGTGTGGGGGGGAACGACTGCTAGAAACACTATATACTCAAAATCCGTTTGTTTTTGTGTTCCATACATAGCTTCTAACCAGTTCTACTCCCGTGGATAAGTCTGTATAAAAGTGTTAATACATCAGAAATCATACATATAACTTTCCTGGACAGTGCTATAGGTCTGTCAACAACATCTTCACTATCATTAGCATATTTTTACCCACAAGGGTAAAATAGCTCACATTTTGACAAAATAATTGAAAAGTTTACTCTCTTTTGTTCTGATATTGTCCTATCAGAACAATATCTGGTGCCTATAGTATCTCCACCACTGCTAAGAACTTCTATCTTCTTCTGTCTTCCACAGAGCAGTCTGCATGACCAATGGAAAGGCTGCACTGGGCTTTCTGCCTATGGATATTTCTGAGGACAGACTGTGCTTCTGCAATGTCCGGTGCTCAGATTACATCCACTGTACGCCAGTGGGCTTTGGCAGATTCCAGCTGCTTCTTTTTAGTCCATGTGTTTCACAAAAGCTGGTTGTTGACCTAAGCTCCAACTGAATAAAAATTAACTACACAGGAACAGAAGCACTGATGGGAAAATTTGAATGTTGTTACCTTAATGTTGTGTGTGTTTATATATATGAACAAGCAATCTGGCTTTCTTAGAATCTAAATATGCTTATGCCTATGGCATGTAATACATTTTGTGGTTTTAAAATTTTATTTATTTATTTTTTTGGGCAGCAAAATCAGGCAAATTTTGTGCCATTGAGCTATATCCCTGGCCTTTGTTCTCATTTCTTTTCTTCTTTTCTTTTCTTTTTTCTTTTTAATTTTTATTTATTTTATTTATGTTATGGCTGGCTCAGCCTACCCTGGGGGTGGGGCTGGTGCAGCACTTGGTGCTGGGAATCGAACTGCGGTCCCTGCAGTTGCCTAAGCAGGTGCTTTAGACCACTGAGCTATCTTGCTGGCCCCGCTTTTCTTTTCTTCTTTGTATGTACTGGGAATCAACTATGGGAGCTTGTGCTTGTTAAGCAGATGCTCCACTGAGCTATATTCCTGGCCCATTCATTCATTCATTCACTCATTCATTCATTCATTCATTTATTTATTGCAGTACTGGGGACTGAACTCAGGAACCTGTGCTTGCCAGGGAAGTGCTTATTCTATGGAGCTAACTCCCTGCCTACCTCTTTATTCTTTTAAAGAGAATATTAATCTACATTTTCATAGGCTCTGTGCTAATGATCTGAATAAAAAAGCATCATCTGATTTTTACTGAATCTTCAACATTCAAAAAATTATTGAGTTTTCCTTTATTTTACACAGCAATCCTTATTTGCAGATGATCAGTATCAGTCTCACTTCTACCAGAACATAATTGGATTTTGTATTCATTTATATTTGGAATGTTATACATGACAATGATGTTTCATAAACTAAATAAGAAATTACTTTAAAAAACAACAATAGGCAATATATGAACCTGTGCCTACCCTGAAAAGCCTCCTAAAACAACTAGCATTAGCCCTGGCTCAACATTCCAGCCTCACAAATCGTAAGAAAGGGCAGTTTTTGGCAAAGTTTAGCAAGTATCAGGGACTTCAAGTTAAGATTAATCTGTCCAAACTTGTGGCATTGAAAGTAAAACTTAGTGGGACTCTATCTCAAAACAAAAAATTGGCTGGAGACACATCTCAGTGCAAGGTGCTGGGGTCAATCCATGGCAATGGGGAGACATGTGAGGACACACATACACAAACAGATGAGAGACAAAAGGAAACAGAGAAGAGGGAAGAGGGAGAAAAAACACTAAGATCAAATCTAATTAGACCAGTACCTTGTGATGAGGAATAATCTTTGGAAATTATTAATGATTAGAAGGGGAAAAGAAATAGTCAACGTTTATAAAAGACTAAAATGGTAAGAATTAAATGTTCTTACTACGGAATTCTGAGTGTTGTTTATTAGATTCCGAGGATGTTTCATTTATTTTGTTTCTTTTTTGCTTAAACAATTTATTCAACTGAAATGGACTTCTATGTATTTAGCTGAAGTGTCTTCCATTTTTTTAAAAAAATATGTCAATTATTTAGTTAGGTTCTTAGTAAGAAGTTTAGAGCACTAATTTATGAGGATAAATTCTGTCAAAGCAAAAACAGATCACAAGTAGCCCCCCCACCCCCAAGCTGAGAAATAGCTTTGATTTTTGGTAAAATCTGTAAGTCCACTGCTTTCTGATCCATCTTGTTCTGTTCTGAAATTTGGTATCTCTCTTTCTTGATATTGAAGATTTCAGTCTGCTGGTGTCCGGGTTTCCCCAGCTTCTTCTTCTTGAAGTAAGCATCAGTGAGGTGTTTGGGGATTTTCACTTTGCTGATATCAATTTTTGTATGGTGGCAGTGACAAATTTCTGGTGTATTCTTTGTAGACAAACACGATTAAGGCTAAGAGGCCCAGTCACAAGTACCAAGCCACTGGCTAACTGCTTCAGGAAGACTTACTCTCTTGCCTTTGTGACACCTGAGGATAATCAAGATGGGAGTGATGCTAGCTTGAAGTTTCCTCACATGCTGATTGAAGAGTATCTTGCTGTGGCTCAACAGCTTTCAGAGCACATCTTCAGTAGGGTAGTATCTAGGCATTTTTCGAAGCTTAACCACCCAGATAACAACATTCTTGTCCCCATTGACTGGTTGTGGCAGTAGCAAGAACTTTCTCCTTTTTCTTTTCAACCGCTGATTTAGCAGCTGTGTACTTTCTCTTGTACAAAGCCTTTCTGGAATACACAGCAGATCGGGCGTATCTACAAATTCCTTGAACCAGGACAGGATTTTGGCTGCAGTGAGGCTGCCTCTTCTTGGACTTTTTTTTGTCTTCATCTTACCTTTTTTTTTTTTTACCAGTGCTACTGGCAGCAGCCTTCTTGGCTTCAGGTTTCTTTTCTTTAGTGTCTGGCTTCTCAGTTTTTTCACCTGCCCTCTTGTAACATGGGAAAAGCCCATTTATTTTGATACATCTTTTCCCCCTGGTGATTATAGGATCTTCAAGCCAATATAAGTATTTCATAAATAATTGGCCATTTGGGTATACACATATACAATACCTCAGCAATACCTTTCAGCAAGAAAAACACAGAAAAGTAAAGACTGGACACAATTACTAGATATAACGAAAACTGGCTCCAAAAATTTGTTTCTGAGGTAAAGGCAACACACTTGTTCAATCGAAAAAACCATCCTTATAACACAGGATTTTTTTTATTTCTAAGACCTAGAACATTTTGCTGTCAATTAGGTGCTGAATGGCAGAGCCACACCCCTAGCTTATGCCATGAATACATAGGGAATAGGTTCTAACAACTCAGGCTCCTTCCTATTGGTTCTCAAAAAGTGTATTTCTCTGGGTGGGGCAAGCTGGTGCTTCAGATGAACCCAGGTACCTTTCTCTTTGGTTTCCTTCTTTTTCTGATCACTTTTCTTGACACATATCAGGAAGCTGTTCAGTGCTTTTATTAAATTATTTATTAATTACAGGTCTCACTGTGCAGCTCGGACTCAAAGTGATCCTCCTGTCTCCCAGTTTTCACAGTGCTCGGATTATAGACATGTGCCAACATGCTCAGTTTTGGGTTGGCACAACATGCTATGGAGTTCCAGGGCTGGTACAGTATGCAATATTGGGAATCAAAACGTGGTCCTTAGGCTTGTCAGGCAGGCACTTAGGTAAGCTTCTCCCCAACTCTGAGTGTATAATATGGGCAATATGCACATTAATCTTCCTGGCTGGTATCTTGCCCTTAACTTGACTGTTTATAACAATGTCAAAAGCATGCTGTGTAGCACTGTAGACTTCCTGTTTTGCCATGGTAACATTTGTGTGGTACTCCTTTTTGCATAATACATTCCCTTGATGTTTACAATATCATCCCTTTTGTAGATTCACATGTTATATGGCCAAAGGAATGACTCCATATTTTCTAAAAGGACTAGAGAACACATACTAAGTTCCCTTCTTTTTGCCCTTTGTGTTGGTCACTTTGGCAAATTATTGGAAGATAATAATTCTAGCTGAAAGCTGGTTCCTCTTCCTTTTTTTTTTTTTTTTTTTTAGACAGGATCTTGTTCTATAGTCCAAGCTGGCTTTGAACTTATGGAATTACTAGGGTCTCAACCTCCCAAGTGCTGAGATTACAAGCATTAGTCTAGACTCTGCAGTTTTGATTTTATACAGGTCTGTATCTTTGTCTTTTGTTAGATAATTTTACAACTCCATAGAAATGGAAATTACCTCTTAAAATAGTAATATTATGATCATTTTTAAATGTGTTTAGTATAGGAACTGCAGGGTCTCACTACACAGAACAGACTCATAATGATTCTCTTGTTTTCAGGGTCCCAAGTGCTAGGATTATAGGCACCATGCCCAGTCTCATTCCCTGCTCATTGTGCCCTGGGGGTGGGTCAGGCACAGCATGTGGAGCCAGGGATTGAACCCTGATCCAGTCCCTGCTCCTGCATTTTAGTCCACTGAGCTATCTGGCTGGCTCTTGGATAGTATTCTTAATGCAATGTAAATAAATTTTATCTAGCAGGTAATACAAATTTCCTTGAGGTCAATTCTCATTTTAAGTTCTGACTCCTTCATTAATTACTAAGTTAAATAAAACCTTTGAGCACAGAGTGAATGAATTGATACATGGATGCATAACTTGTGTATGAGTTAAAATTGTACAAGTCATAATTTTTCTTTTTAAAAAAATCATTCCTAGTATTTGGACTTTTGTTTAAAACTAATATTAAGAAAAAGTTGTTTAATCAGAGTTAGCCAACTATGGCCCTCTGCTGAGTTTTGTAAGGTTATTACAAAAGAGCTAAGAACCATTTCTACTGTTTTAAGAGGTCATATAAAACATAAAAGGATTATGTGACAGAAAGCATAAGAAGGCTCAAAATCTAAAATACTGATTCTATTACCTGGCCTTTTACCAAAAGTTGTTTGCCAAGCCCTACTTTAAAGCAAAGTTACAGATGGTATCTCAACTGGGACAGATATTCAAACAGTAGCAATCAACTTAATTATGGACAGAAGTGAGAATTAAGCCAACACCAGCAACAATCTCAGGAGAAGACCTCTGTTGAGAACAGAGGACCTGCCACCAAAATACTATCTAAAGATGTTATGAATGGATATTTTATTTGATGACACAAAGGATTCCTAAATTAAAAAAACCTATTTGTTTATTTATTTATTTATTATATATTTAGTATAGGGTCTACAGGGTGTCACTACATAGATTGGACTCACAGTGATTTGCCTATTTTCAGCCTCCCAAGATCTGGGATTACTAGTGTGTGCCACCAGGCCCAATTTCAATTGCTGTTAAAGCATGTCCCTGGGGTGGGGCTGGCATGGACTGTGGTGCTGGGGACCGAACCCCAGCCCCTGCAGTCTGGCTAAGCAGGTGCTTTAATCCACTGAACTATTTGGTCAGCCCTAAAAAAGCCATTTTAATTACTGTTCTATATTGAGTATTTTTCAGACTCAACACTGGCTGCAGCTTATTCAACATGTCTTTGTACAGAAACAAAAACAGAATACAAATTTCACTATAATCTAATTGATAGAATATACATCCTAAATAAGTACAATATAACCTTGGTAATAACAGCAAAATATAAACTGGTCATAGTATCAGCTCTAACAAGAATGTATTTTTTCCTTTCAGAATCAAAAACCTACTAATAGCCATTTTTATGTGTTCAACATTGTTAAGTGTTAGGGGATGTTGGAAATTTCATAGTGTTATGTGTATAGGTAGGTGTCCCCCCAAAGCCTCATGAAGTCATGTGGCAGCTTCTGGAGTCTGTGATTGATTATTGTGGGTATGGATGCTGCACTTGCTCTGGGGCAGGTTATTACAATGGGTTGGGGAAACAGGCTAGCTGCTACCACAGCTGAAACCCTCCTTCTGCTATGCTCTTTGTCATCATCATCAGGAAAGGTTGCCCTCTGCCAGGTGCCACTCTGCCTTGCAGTCAGCTGAGTATGGACTGAAGCCTCCACAAACTGTGAGTTAAATAAACCTTTCCTTCCTTTGTTTTGAGTGTTGGGTATTTACCCCAGCAATGAGCGAGGAGTAACTGAGACATATACAGAAATAAGACTTTAGCCTTTCAAAATTCCTGGGGAGAGAGGGTCTTTTCTATGTAGCTTGGACTCGTAGATATCCTCCTGTTTCAGCCTCCCAAGCACTGAGATTACAGGTGTGTACCACCACACCTGGTTTCAGTGGGGGCACAGCGGCATGTCATGTGGTACTGGAGATTGAATCTGCGTCCTTACATTTGTCAGGCAGGTACTTAGACTGTTGAGCTAACTCTCCAGCCCCAAGATTTTTATCTTTTAAAAATTTCTTCTAGCTGGGTGTGGTGGCACATACTTATAATACCAGCAGTAGGGAGACTGGGCTAGAAAGATTGCTGCTAACTCCAGCCCAGCTTCAACTGCATAGCAAGATCTCCATTAACAACTCCAACCCCCAAACACCTGCATTTGTTTGAAACCAACAAATAAAAACAGCTGTAATTATTAACTCAATGAAGTCCACAAAATTGTAAACCCATTATTTAGAAGCAAATTGCAGGCAAAAGATGTTTTTTCATGAAAGTCAAATCTGGTTCCAGAGACTTTGTTGTATTAGTAAAGCCTATCTCAGCTGTCACACCATATGAGTGCCACTTTCTTTTTCAGGTAGGAAACCCAATATTTTCTCCTTCGTGTTTTCACTCTTCACTCTGAAGAATCCAATGAATTTGTTCTGTTCCCTTTTACTAACTTTCCTGGTATTGATACCTGATGACTGACCTTATGTTTTTCCAAAACTAGTGAAAGATGGGAGAGGTTGGGTCAAGGTTTAAAAAAACATATTACCTGTAATCATAGACTCCATAGATAGGCGAGAACACACTTGCAAGGAAAGCACTGAAGATAAAATGTGGTAGACAGACTGGCTGTGCAGCCTACAAAGAATCTGCTGCCTTCCCCACTGGCAACCAGATGGCAGAGAGGCTCCCAGCCACCTTTGGCAGCTGTCTCCACAAATGTGCTCACCTAACTTCCACTAGGTGAGAACACAGAAAACCAATCACATGAGGAGCTGGAAAGGGACTTAAATTTCTTGAGATTACTCTGGTTATATGAACATCTAAACAAGGCAAGTACTCTCTTGTACTACTCAGGCCAAATTAGTTCAGAAAAAAGTATAGCATAAGCTCTTTCCGAGTGGTAGAATATGAGGTTTCGGGAAAGAATCTTGGCACTTTCACCTGTTTTGTTGTCTATGACACTTAACTGTAGTAGTATAATAAGCAGTCAAGGTTGTTTGTTTAGGGTCTGCCTGCCTCAAAAGCATCACATTCCACAATGGGATATAGTCTGTTTTCTGTTTTTGTAACAAAACACCTGACACTGAGTCATTCATAAACAAGACAGATTTTATTCAGTTCATGGTTCATCATGCCAGTGTCTGCTCTGCATCTGGAGAGGTCTTCCCTTTGTATCATAGCATGGTAGAGGGGTGACATGACATGACAGAGCTGTCATGACATGACAGAGCAGTGTCTACCCTCATCACTCAGGAGATCCTAATCACTTTCCATGTTCTCACCTCCAAACATGGTCACCAAACAGCTGTGGGAAGATAGTTTCCATCCTGTGAGTATTTGAGGAACACATTCAAACCATCACCACTACATAAGGGATTCAGAGGTGCTGCAGGGTCTATCTTACCATTCCAAGGCATATATTAGCCTGATGCAGACAGTACCCTTCTCATTCAAGGGTGTACCTGGGAACTCCCAAGGATCACCTACAAAGCAACTACAGAGGATACCAACTAAATGACATTGTCCTAACAGTGGAGAGTATTATATTTTGGTGTCCTGAGATACACACAGAATAATAGGTCTACAACGGTTCAGTTGTTTTCGGGATCTCCAAAGACCCAATGGAAAGGGTATAGCACCCTTAGCAGAGATGTGCAGGGGGATTAAATGACAAATAGGGCTGGGGAAATAGCTCAATAAAATAACTGCTTGCCTGGCAAGCACAGGGTTCTGATTTTAATCCCTAGTACTTGGAGAGAGAGAGAGAAAAAAAAAAAAAAGACAAATAGCTAACATTGTCTGGATGTAGTGGCTCACACTTGTAATTCCAGCACTCCTGGAGGCTGAGGTAGGAGGAGTACAGTCTGTATAACTTAGCAAGACTATTTTTATCTCAAAATAAAACATTAAAAAAAAAGGGTTCAGGAATGTGGATAAATCCACAGTACTGAATGAGGTGTGTGTGTGTATGTGTATGTGTGTAGGGTCGGTGACCAAAAAGAAGCAATGAAGGTGAAGACCTCTGTTTTGAAGCATATATATATATATATATATATATATATATATATATATATATCTGTTTGTCTTTTTGAGAAAGGGTCTCACTATGCAGTTCAGGCTGGCTTTGAGCTCACTTTTGTAGCCCAGGCTGGTCTCGAACTCACATCGATCTTCCTGCCTCAGCCTCCCAAGTGCTGGGATTACAGGCATGCACCACCACGCCCGGACTTGAAGCCAATATTCATAAAAACAATATAGAACTGTCTATAGTTTGGGCTTGGGTAACCACTTATGCAATAATACTTGCCATCTGTCTGTGTGTTATAGTTTGTGTCTAGTTGCCCCCTGCCCCCCAAGCCTCATGCAGTCTTGGAGGCTTTCGGAGTTTGTGACTGATTACTACGGGTGTGGATGCTGCACCTGCCCTGGGGCAGGTAATTTGCATTACAATGTAAGAAGGGAAGAGAAGTTACCTGCTTAAGCTGCTGCTACTCCTGCCTTTGCTCTCTTGCTCTTTGCCACCACCATGAAAGGTTGTTCTCTACCATGAGCCATCCTGCCTTGGAGCCACCTGAGTATGGACCGAAACCTTCAGTAACTGTGAGCTAAATAAACCTTTCTTTCCTTCATTTTCGGTGTCAAGTATTTGTCCCAGCAACGAGAGAAGAGTAACTAAGACAGTATGACTTCCTGCAAATATACTATGACAAACTTATTTTTCCTCCTTATAATTTGATTAAAAGTTATTTTGTAAAGCCTTTTAGCATTAAAAATTGAGATGACTGCTGAGGCATTATAGAGTATTACAGAATTCATAGGCCCCTATATAAAGTGTCAGGAAGAAAAGGTCAAAATTAAAATTTTTAGTCATATTGTTTTATCTTATTTATTTTTAAAGTTGTAAGCTTTTTTAAAAAAACAATTAATTTTTATTATGGCTGGTTCAGCCTGCTTTGGGGGCAGGGCTGGTACAGCATGTGGTGCTGGGGATTGAACCATGGTCCTGCCACCGCCTAAGTGTTGCTAAGTAGGCGCTTGAGACCACTGAGCCATCCCACCAGCCCTGTAATATCTTACATATCAAGGCAAATACTAATAAGAATGTGTCTGTGATCAATTGATAACAGAAATATTTAGATAATTTGTAGATTTTACACTCTAGACTGTGTCCTTTGGGGATTAAGTTACTGTCAATGTAGCTCTAAAGGCACACACAATATGTCATACCACAGCCGGAGGAGCAGTTACCACCTAACTCTTACAGAGACAAGCTTACATCTGTGAAGCTCCTCAAGTAGTGTCTTACATGTAAATGGCACTAAATTACTAAATACATGGAGGAAATGGTCCTGTGTTTCCTAATGAATAAACCTCCCCAGCCTATCCATATGACTTCTCTCACCTGAAACAGGCTCCTCCATTCCAACTGGACATTGGCTACTGTCCAGTTTTCTGCTCCCTATTGTGAATATTGTCCAGACTTATGTTTCTGTGTTTACTTTCCCCATTCTCACTTGCACAACAAGCTTTTCTCTCAGCAGTCAATGTTAATGACATTACTAAATCCAAAGATGATGTCTACACTGGCAAACTTCAAGCCTCATCCATGCTAGGCAAGCACTCTATCATGGAGCTACACCCAGTCTTTTTGAAATTTTATTGAGATTGGATTTTATTAGGTTGCTCACGTAGGCCTCAAATTTTCAATCCTCCTGTTGCAGCCTCCCATTAGTTGGGGTCACAGGTATGTACTACCACATCTAGCTCAAAGACGGTCCTTAGTTCTCTTCCTCTGCTGTTTCTCTACTAAATATCCAGTATACCACCAGGTTCTTCATTTCCCTTGCACATCACACGGTCCAGGGCTCCTTCCTCTTGGACTATAGTACATAAGGCTCAGTCTTTCCCCTTTTCTCTTCCTATACTTGTCTTCTCAATGACTGCGACTTATGCCCTGGCTTTAAATGTACACAACTGCATTCTCTTCTTAAATCACACTTGCAGCCCACCCAGCCCTCTTCCATCTCCTGAGTCTCTAGATTCATACAGCCAATTGTATATCCACCATTACCACTTACACGTTCCAAAATGGAACACACAATTTTCCCACAAAACTTGCTCCACAGACAAGTTTTCCATCCCAGGTAGTGATAAGCTGACCATCCCAGAGTCCAGGGTACAACTGTGACAGCTGACTGATTCCTCTCTTACATTTTCAACCAGGTCCCCAAAGCACTCTGCTAATGTTGCCTTCAGAACACACCCAAGAACTCAGCTTACCTCATCATTTTCATTTCTAACTTTGGTCTTTGCCACAAGTATATCCTGACTGGGTTACTAAAATGCTCTCTTCAATGGTCCAGCTCATTCTTATTCTCATTTTATCCAGCTTGGGACTTGTAGTAATCCTCCTGTCTCAGCCTGAGATTACAGGCATGTATCAGCATGCCAGATTTCAGTAGCTGGCAGGCATACAGTATCATGGATCAAACCCAGGCCCTTCTGCTTGCCAAGCAGGTGCTTAGACTGCCAAGTTATCTCCCCAGCCCAACTCTCTGACAGTGTTATGAGATGTAGTACATCATATTAACTCACTTGCTTTCAAGACATAGAAAGCAGCTTATGCACAGAAGCAGCTGGTGAAAGCTGGACCCCTTTTCCTCTCTCTTTCCTAGTGATGGAACCCTCTCACTCACCAGTTACCACCTGACTACTGAGGCAGTTTTTTGAATCATATATAATTAAAAAGAAATTTTACAATTACAAAATAATGTGGGCAGATCTTTGAGTTGTTATTTAATCTGGTCTCTACATGAATCATATCTATGAATGAAACTATGGTCAAGCTGCAGTTAAAAGATTCAGATGTAAGGAAAGTTTTACTCTTTCAAGAATTTACATTTTCATATAGTGAGAGAAAATGTATATAACACTTATTTAAAAGTAAATTATAGGAGGGTTGGTCAGAGAGCTCAGTGCACCAAAGCCTCAGTGGACTAAAGCATCTGCTTAGGCATAGCACAAGGGCCAGGGTTTGAATCTTGGCATGCTGTGCTGCTCCTGCCCTCAGGGCACACTGAGACAGAGATTGAGACTGGGTACGGTGACGCATGCCTATAATATCAGTTCTTGGGAGGCTGAAAACAGGAGAATCATTATGAGTCTGATCTATGTAGTAAGACCCTGTACTAAATACATTTTTTTAAAAAGGTAAATTACAGGGCTGGGGAGATAGCTCAGCAGTCTAAGCACCTGCACAAGGACCAGGGTTTGATCCAACATGCTGTGCTGTTCACCAAAATCAGGCATGGTGCTACATACCTGTAATCCTAGTGTAAGACAGGAGGATCACTACGAGTCTAAGCTGTATAGAAAGACTTTGTCATTAAATATATAAATGATTTTTAAAAACTAAAAGTAAATTACAGCATCCACATGACTAAGTGATTATGTATATATAGTCTAAATATCCAGTACAAATCCTAAGATCCTCTTCCCCTGGGTACTGAAGACTGATCCTAGGGCCTTATACATGCTAGCCAAGCACTCTTTCACTGAACTATACCCCTATTTCCTTTGAAATTTTTAATAGATTTTTTTTTTTTTTTTTTTTTTTTTTTTTTTTTTGTGGGACTGGGATTTGAATTCATGACCTTGCAATTGCCAAGCAGGCACTTGTGCCACAGAGCTATCTTCACAGCCCCTCCTTTGAAATTTTGAGATAAGATCTTGCCAAATATATTGCCCAGCAGGGTACAGATTTACACTCCTCTTGCCTCAGCTTCCCCAGTAGTGTGGGTTGTAGGTGTGCAATGCTAAGCTGGCTACTTCTGAGCACATGCATAGAAAACTCAGGCGGCACCATAAGGACTTGTCTGAGCTGTCTGTGCTAATATGATGCATCAACATAGGCATGCAGATGCTGGTACTCCAAGGTTGCCAAGAAAGAGAAATGGGGAATTGCCCATCTTTAGAACTAACCAGCATCTAGAAATATTACTTACATATTGAAACATAGATATATTCTACAATTTTTCCTATAGTCATCTACAATTTCCCTTCTCAAGTATTCCTTCAACATATTCAGTGTGTGTATACTTGCATGTGTGAGTACGTATACCTATGTGGTAGGGATCAAACCCAGCACCTTGTACATACTAGGCAAGCACTCAACCACAGAGCTACATCCAGCCCTCATTCCAGAATTCAGAAAAAATACTTCACAAAGTGTGCTGCAATCTCATGTAAAGTTACATACATGCTGGAAATGGAGGTACATGCCTACAACCTCAGTTATTAGGAAGGCTGAAGAAAGAGGATCCCAAATTCGAGGACAGCCTGGGCAGCTTAGTGAAAACCTGTCTAAAATTAAAATTAAGAAGAGATATAGAGGTAGTACAGCGACTGAGCTCTTTCCTAGCAGTCATGAGACCCTACTATCAGCCCTCAGTATTAGAAAACCAAACAAAACAAAACAAAACAAACAAAAAAAACAATCCAACCCTCCCCCAAACTAAACCAACCAACCCAACAAAACCACCCAGGTCATATACATAATTCTAATCTATATCTGACTATGATATATTAGATAACCTTATTAGGAATGTCTGATGCTGGTGTCAAGTACCTTATTTTTAAAAATTCTAATCCCTGCTTTGATGGGAATAGTTTAGTTTTACTAGAGACAATCCTGAGTAAGTAAGAAGCACAGGGAGGGATCAAGGGGAGCATGACTGCTTCTGGTAATTTGTGCTTTACAAACACTCTACTGTTAACAGTTAATGCAACCACTGGAGAAAATAAAATCAACTACAAATGTATATGTTCATCTTTCCCCTGACTGTATGAATAGAGGGGAAAAAGTTAACTTTTTTCTGTTAATCTTTATCCCAACTACTTTAAGAGTTCTCCTATAAATTCTTCAGTTCTGACCATCCCATTCACTCTAGGCTTGTATTCTTAATGAAAGGTAATAAGTAAACTGACCTCCTATAACCTCAAGGCAAACAAGGGATATCTCAGGGTTTTTGATTCCAAGATTCAGAACAAACAGAACAAGAGAGTACAGAGACATGAATCTATTAACAAAGCTGGCATTTTAAATTACCAACCAGAAGCATGATTCATTATCAAACTTCAGAGTGAAAAATACATTTAGATCTTAAGTCCAACTGCTCAACAGTAAACAATCTAATGTTCCTTAAATTCAGAATCAGGAAAATTTTATAAAGAATCTGTTTTGATTTAAGAAAATATCTGTGTTCCACTTATAAAACCAAATAAAAATTCATGGTGAAAACCCAGCAACTGGCCAGGCCTGGATGAAATGTGAGAATGCTGGCTGTGCTGCAGAAAGTGGGATCATCTTACGGCCCTGCTGAATCTCAGGGACTGCTCTGCTGATCTAAAGACACAAATTCAGCATTGGTATAGTGAACACTGCTTTATAAATCACAAAATCAGCAGATCCTGGGGAAAAATACTTTGAAAACAAGTAGCTTTCTTTTTTAAATGTCAGAAACACTCCCCATTGGCTTTAACTCAAATTTTGTTTGGTGTACACGCCTGGCATCTTCAAACTTAACCCAAGATTCTCCCCAAACTGCCAGAGGCAGACAGAACTCTCTTGTCCATGGAAGGAATCTTGTATTTGCAGAGCTGTTACCAAGAAAACGAAGATGACATCCCTTCTGCCCTAGAGCAGCCGCCTGGAGTCTGAACACCTTATGGTGTTTGAGCACCTTCTCCCCAACAGCTACAAGGAGAACAAACCACTAGGAAACACAGTATGAATTTCCCTTATTACAGCCTCAGTCTTAAAATAGCACATGCCCTTGTCTAAGATCTACTGCTGAAAAATACAAAGTTTCAGCAGCCCAGGCCATTTTACATGTCTATCTACTCAACCAGCCCCACTTAAAGCTGCCAAACTATAGGAATAAGAAAGAGGTTTAGAAAAAAAGGACAGATACACACACATATACAACATACGGTTTCCGAGGAGAGTGAGGGCTCCATGATGTGAGGGAGAAGCAGGAGAAGGAATATGCCGGAGAACCCTTGGGTTTTGCCCAGATTTGAACATGCTGTACTGTGGCATGAGGTCAGCAGAGACGGGCTCCAGCCCTGCGAGGCTGAATTCTGCCCTGACGAAGCAGTTCACTGTAATATGAAGCAAGAGACTAGGGCATGCTGGCAGCTATACAAAATGCTGTTCTAGAAAGTAATGGCAATTCCAAACAAGGGATCTGTACTGTCACATGAGATGATCTCTAGCCCAGTTAAGCAATGAGCATCAAAAATACATTCAGTCCCAAACACATTGCTCTCAAAACATTAAAAGGTAGGAAAGAACTTTCTCCTTGAGCCTCTTTTGTGTCTGCAGAAAATGAACAGGAAAAACCACTGGTTAACTTGATTTGTGTGTCATTCTGAACCAAAAGGAGGCGGGGCCAGCCTCTGTTATCGGACACTGTGAGCTAGCTGAGGGGTCCCATGCCTCCTCCATGACTGTGAAATGGGCAGAATACCCTGAATATATTTGGTAATAAGTAGATACCAATCTGAAAATGTGGCAGACAACTTTATTTTTCACATGTATTCAAAATACAAACATCATGTCCATCTTTTATTTCACTGAGAATGCAAGTATACCCTTAGAAATACTTCTCAAAATGAGAAGTACCAGAAAAGATTTCAAGTGGGAGACAGAGCCAGAACACAGAATTTCTGTCAGGAGAAAATAGAGTAATACAGATATTCTTTTACATTTTATGGTCTCTTTCCCATGACAGAAGTTCTATTCTGGATTAAAAGTGACCAATAACTTTTTCACAAGTAAAATTAAGATGAAGACAGGAGTGAAACACAACAGAGACAAACCAGACAGGAAGGTAAAATTAAAAAGTCCACTAGTTCAGTGTTAGTACAGATTGAAGTTAGTGTTTTACTTTTTGTCGTTTTCTTTTTTTTTCCAGTGCTGAGGCGCAAACCCAGGGCTTACCATATACTTTTAGTCCTGGTAGTTAGCATTTTAAATAAACTGAAGACTTGCCCTAAGTCAGGATGTTGTTTTTTTTTGTTGTTTTTTGAAAAAGCATGAAACAGAGCAGAACAAAATCAATCCTTAAAGATCTCTAACATTGGGTGTTACCAAAGTTGAACTGTTAGCCTCTGGATTTGGTGGTTTTTACTATTTTTGTGAAGTACAGCTTCACCTTAAAATTTGGAGAAAAATACCAGTTTGCCTTATCTCTATTTGCTTTATTGAAATTACTTTTTTATCAAGAAGAATTAAAAACCATGAACGAAAACTTGAAGAAACTGAAAATAAGCCTTTAAACAAAACAATAGCAATAGGGCATGTGTCAGATTACCAGTTATAAGGAACCATGTTCTTTTCCTGACCAATCTGCCCTATACATTCACAGGGTTTTGACATCTGTTGTCCAGGGACATTTAAAATTTAATTAGGATGGATTAAAATGTCACTTTCCTATTTCATTCAAGTTTTCTAAAAAGTGTGTGTGGTGGGGGGTTTCCTCTTGTTACTTAATGGAAAGTCCAAACACCCAGGTATGCGATACAAAGATACTGATGGTCAAGTCTGCCTACCCTTCCCATTTTATCTCTTCTCCAGATTCACTTCACACTGTTCCAGGCATTCCATGCCCATTACTGCTATTTTATAGGCAAACACATGGCATAATAGAAAGGTTAGGAACTGTCCAGTTACCTGGCTAGGGTAAGCCTCACAGTGAAGTCAGTCCTAAATTAGCACTGTTACCTTTAACATAGTTTAGTTTACGTGTTTATCTCTAAGAAGTCAGTGGAGACAAAGGGCAAGAGAGAAGAAACTACCAGTGTCAGGGAGTAGCTATGTGGGGGAAAGGAAAGAGGATCCCTGCATTTGTCCCAAATGCATCATAATTTAGTTCCTGAGAAGTACATCTTGGCTAAGTTTTTCTGTACTGGGCTCTCTGAATTGCTGACAGTAATACTGATGTCTCCAAATATCATAGTGTATTTAGATTTTTAGTTATGTCCATTTTCTAAGGATTTTAAAGCTTTGTTAACATTTAATACCATACCTGCATATACATAAATTTTAGGACTGCTACAGTTTAGGACAATTATATCTCTTACTTTGATATTAATATAAGACACCCCAATTTTTATATCACTATATTTGAAGCTTTTTTTTTTTTTTTTTTTGGCTTTTTGAGACAGGGTCTCACTTTGCAGTTCAGGCTGGCTTTGAGCTCACTTTTGTAGCCCAGGCTGGTCTCGAACTCGCACCGATCCTCCTGCCTCAGCCTCCCAAGTGCTGGGATTACAGGCGTGAGCCACCACGCCCAGCAATTTGAAGCTTTTTAACAAACAAAATCAAGTTTTTTTGTTTTTTGGTATTTTAGGGAAGGGTCTACAGAGTGCTCAGAATCTCACTACTAGATGGAACTCATAGCAATCCACCTGTTTTCAGCCTCTCAAGAGCTGGGATTACAGGCACATGCCACCATGCCCAGTCTCAATTGCTGTTATTGCTGTTTTAGCACACCATTGGGGTGGGGCCAGCACAGCAGGCCCAGGGATCAAACCCTGCCTGCTGTAAAGCACCCTTACAGGTGCTTTAATCCACTGAGCTATTTGGCCAGCCCTCAAGTTTTTTTTTTTAATTCATCCTGACAACCTGAGTTGAAGTCCTGGGTTGACATTTTATCCAGCATATATATATATATGCTATCTTACTTCCTTCTGGCCTGTATCTGATGAAAAATCTGTAGCCATTTGAATAACTGTTCCACAGAAGGGGTAGAGTGACATTTTCTCTGCTTTTCAAATTCATCTGTATGTATTTATTTATTTCTAGTTAATATCTCTTTAGTTGTTTTTTCCTTGTGCTGGAATTAAACCCAAGACCTTTGCTCTGAGCTGTATCTCCAATGCCATTTTTTTTTCTTTTGGGATAGGGCCCTGCTAAATTGCCCACTATAGGGTTGAATTTATGATCTTACTGTCTCAGCCTCCCAAAGAGCTGGGATTACTGGTGTGTGCCACCACATCCAGCTGTCTTTAGTTTTGATGTTAACATAATTTTAATTATGATATACCTAGTTACAGTTTTTTGTTATTATCCTATTTAGAGTTTTGAATTTATAGATTTATATCTCTTTGCCAAGTTTTGGAAGCTTCTAGGCATGGTTTCTTCAAATCCATTATCACTACCAATCCCTTTGTTCTCCTACAAGTACTTTCAGACCAATTTGTACTTTCTAGGTCAATAGGGCAATTCTCTACCATTGTCTAGTTGGAAGGCTGGGAATATATTTACTCTGCTTTTCACCACACAATTTATACATCAGCTCCTGGAGGTCAGGAGCTAACAGAGTTGATAATTAAAGAAAATAGGCTGGTACCCTCTATTGTCATTATTGGATTGCTTGAGTTTCAGTGTGAAAGAATAGTGAAAAGGAGAAAAACAAAACTCGAAGTTCCTGAATTTGGTAACACCCCTTTTCTCTTTTCATTCCTGAGCCAGAACTCAGGACTTCACCAGTTGCTCTCTAGCCAAAATCATGCCCATTTCTGGGTTTCAAGACTGTGCTGAGCTCAGGCCTAGAAACACAAGAGGCCAAGAAGAATGACAAATTCAACCTCAGATCAATACTACCTCGAATTCTGCTCTTTCTTAACCCACCTTCTATGATGTACTTTCAGAGTTCTCAAACAGCTGTTCTGGGCCAGCTGTTACAGCTGAACTCAGCAAGAGAGGTAAAGTGAGGTGTGTTTGCCTCTCCGTACCAAAATTGGAATCTGAAGTGTGGGGCTAAATTTGGAGTTGGCTTGCTGCAAAATGATAGACACCTGGGATACAATCTAACTTTAGGAGCTGTGTACACAAAACTCCACATTTTAATATTCTTTCACTATCATAGTCACCAGATAATTATAAGTGAGCTGCTACCACTTCAGTGGTGGACTATTCTCCTTCTTTCCTCTGCTTCTAAGAAACAAATTCAGTTTTATTACTGAAGTAATCCAAAGGACAGAAATGGAAACTGTAGAAACCTCTTATTTAGTGGATGTGGAGTTTTTTCTGCTGTCAGCTTTGATTTATCAGTAAAGGCTCTGACATCTCACTCCTTCATGTTCTGACAGATCACCAGCCAGAAGGGCAAAGAGAATCATAAGAGACAACTGGAATGACAAGGATAAATTTAGAAAGCAAAAATGTCCTGTGGAGAAAAATGTTCCTCTAAGTTATTCTTGTTTAGAATTACTACAAGATTTATTATGCTACTGAAAATAGAATTTTCATCAGCAAGCTGCAGTTTACATATCATAGCCTACCAATCTACATAATTAAATGCTTATTTTTTTCCTCAGGGAAAAATCTGAGATTTCAGTCAGCACTACTGGCTTTCATAGGATTTGCCCAACATACTGAAATCTCTGTGAAGAAGCTAACAGGGAAGATACCATTTCACATCTACCAATAAGAAAAAACAAAAACAAAAACAAAAAAACTTAAGTATTTGTAAAAATGGGTTGATAGCAACTTTCAGGCACTAGCAGTGAGAACTGAAATTGTCATAGTCACACTGGATAGCATTCTGACAGTATCCAATTAATCTAAGAAGAATGTACAGCACAACCCAGGAACTCCATTCTTATATTTACACACTAGAGACACTCTTGTGTGCCTGCATAAGGCGTCACATTCAAGGGTATTCATTATTATAGAAGTGTTAACGAGACAATGCAAACAATCCAGACCCAAAGTAAGAATCAATGTATAATTGTGTATATTTCTGACAGATATTACATGATAGTTAAAATAAATAGGTCACAACTATTTGTATTATGTAAGTAAATTTCAACAGTATGTTTGAAAAAAGTTGTAGAAAGTAAGTCCATATAAATATGTATATAAAATTTAAAAGCATGTAGAACAAGAATACCGTATAGTACTTATGGCCACATGTGCAGTCATGTGTTGCATAGTGAGTGACACTCTGGTCAACAAGGTACTGCACATATAATGGTGGTGAAAAGTTCTACTACACTACACATGGGCTCATGGTGATGGTAATGTACACACATCTATTACACTGTCAGTCCTATAAAATTATCTAGCACAGGGGCTGGGGGATAGCTCAGTAGAATAAGCACTTGCCTGGCAAGTGCAAGGCTGTGAGTTCAAACCCCAGCCCTGCAAAAATGAAAATGAAAATAAACATAAAAATAAAAAATCTAGCACAGGGCTGAGAATACAGCTCAGTGGCAGAGTGTCTGCCTAGCATGCCAAGGCTCTAGGTTCAATTTCTAGTACCTCTCTCCTCCAAAAGTACTGCCCATAACAATTATATTTGGTACATAATAGTTGATAACAATAAATGACTATATTTCTCACTGGTTTATGAACTTACTCTTTATCATTATTGTGTACTTTCCTTTTAAAAAAAACTGTCAACCAGCCTCAGGCAGGTCCTTCAGAAGGATCTCAGATGAAGGCACTGTCTTTCCAGGAGGTTATGGCTCCAAGATGTTACTGCCTTTGCAGATATTCCAGAGATAAAAAAGTGAAGCAGAAGACAATAATACAGATGATCCTGACCTTGTGTGGGCCTAGGCTAATGTTTGTGATCATACCTCAGTTTTTAACAAAAAAGTTTTAATAGAAAAATACTTATAGAATAAGGATATGAAGAAAATATTTTTGTTCATCTATGAAATATGTATTTTACATTTTTATTACAAAATAAGATAAAGATTATAAGGAAAGCAAGTCATGACCAGTTAATGTATCACCAAAGAAAACTTTTATATATAAATCTTATGTAGCCTCAGCACATAGTGTGTGTGATCTGTGACTGTACAAAATGACTGGCCTTCACTTTCACGCACTCAGACTTGTCCTATGCATATCCAGCTCTTTCACCCTTCATAGCTTATCCCAACTTGAAGCATATCTATCTGTGCTTGATACACTTAGACACAAAGACATCACTGTGTTATACTGGTCATAGCATTTAGGATGTTATCCAGGCCTATGGCCCAGAAGTGTAGGCTGTCCTATACTGTCCAGGTTTGGGTAACACAAAGATGCTTACCCAACAACAAAATTTCATTTCTTAGAAAGCATCTCTATTTGGAAGTGATACAAGACTTACACTTGCATTATAGCTAGATGAACAAGTACGTACTAATAAAAAATCCCAAGAAGTTTAGGATAGTGGTCTCTAGAGAAGTCAATCAAATTGAGGCATGGTACACAAAAATAAACTATCTGAAACCAGAACAGCAAGACAGTAAGTTTGAAAAAGTTTGGTGTTCATTATGTTATTCTCTTTATTCTTCTCTTTATTTGAAATGTAATATAAAACATTACAGGACTAGAAAGATAGCTCAGTGGACTAAAGACCTGCTTAGACAAGTACAGGGACTAGGGTTTAATCCCTATCACCACATGCCTGGGCAGACGTGGACATTTAGAAACATATAGCATTTTTAAAAAAGAAGAAGCACAGTTCTGGATCTTCTATATTTTTCCTTCACTTGCATCACAAGGTTCACATACCTAGTGCCTCCAATCCCATGGATGTGGACACTTGATGTACTTCTTTAAAAAAATTTTTTTTCCCGTTTATGTATTTGGTACAGGGTCTCACTGAAACTGTACTTCTTTTTTAAGAGAAAGAGTTAACTTTCTACATGTGACTTTTCAGTTTTAATGCTGTATGTTTCTAAATGTCCACTTCTGCCCAGGCTTGACATTATTAGGACACTGTGGCTTGGAGTGGATCTTCATATTTATCATGAAACTTTGCAATAAGAGTTACTCATAACCTACTTTATCTCTAGAAACTAATATGAGTTGACATGTAAATTTTTAAATACTCAATGAAAACTAAAATTAAAGAACAAAATGGACAGAAGACAGATAACCACATTAAGGCTAGTCAATACTTGGTAACCAAAAATGGAGACATGATGATTTCATTATAGTTTTTCATTAGTCATTTAAAAAGTGCTGAAGAATTAATCAGTACATTTTTTATTAATTTTAATGAGAAAGAAATAGCAATGAGACAGTTTCAGAACAGGTTAGTAGGACAGTTAGAATAATTAATACATTGCATATTATTGTCTTCGTAGTAGTTATTCAGAGTATAAGATGCAGACATGATACCTTGTCTAAACACTATTAGTACAAATCTCACTGAACTAAGAGGAAGTAGCTGTATACCTATCCTATTTCTTTTTCACTACAAAATGGTCCTTCATTTATATCCCCCTTTTTTGTTTTGTCAGAGATGGGTGTTCTGTTGCTATTCGAATATTGTAGGTGCAAACACAAAACAAAAGAAAAAACCAAAAAACCCAAAAACAAATGTTGTAGGTGCATGAATTTATCAAAATAACCCAATATAATCCAATAGTCCATAATAGTAGTAGGTTATCAGCAGAACTGGCAATGTGAGAAGTTGCTGACAAGACTTTTATAGCTCAGCATATTAATATGGCTTTATTTTTTATATTTAGACTTTTCTGCTGGATGGTTAAGATGAAGATAAAGCAAGACCTATATAATAAAAAAAATGCAACTTTTGTATCTGTGTCAGCACATTTAACTGAAGAATAAATCTGCATATAGACTTGTATGTAAAAAAAATCTAATAGAATATTTTTTTTCCCCCTAGTTCTGGAGATGGGAAGCAAACATTGCACATGCAAGGCAAAGCAAACACTCTATCAAGGAGCCCCTAGTCCAATAGAAAGTTTTAACAATGACTTTACAACATGGCTAAGGCCATAGCAATCCTCCTGACTCGGCCTCCCATATGCTAGGATTACAGGTGTGTGCATCATTACTGGCTTCATAGACTACTATGTTTTCAAAGCTCACGAGCAAATTATAGAAATTGCATTTCTGTGGGTGAATCTCTACTTGAGCTAATGGAAAACAGGTCAGGCATGCTGCTGCCTGGTAAACTGACCTGACCCTGGAGAGAGGCAGTCCAAGCATCAGCAGCATTCCCTGTGAATAGTGCTGCCAAACATCAGGAGTCCAGTCTGGGTTGGGTTGTGCTCATGGCAACTGGTCTGCCCATGAGCTTATAACTTCCCTATAATAATAGCCTAAGAATTTTTTTTTTTGAGTTTCTATTTACAACAGCCAAATTTAATGTCCTGATAGTAACGCACATAGGAAGGATTCTAGAAACTTGGACAAACCGGTTTCAGAGCCCTGATCCTAAGAGAGGAGCAAAATGGATGAAGAAACATACTACTACTCCTGTATCTTTATTAAACATGGGCATGCACATATATATTTGCATGCAAACTTGGTACAGTGTTCACTTTTGTTGACCTGTCTTTTTTCTTCTCCCTTCCAATTTCAGCCTTGCTATTTCTAAGAAGCAGAACAGTGCACATAAGACACAGCTAAGGTCACTATGATCTCAGTATATACTAATCAGCTGCCTCACTCCTCATGCTTCTATTTCACATCTATTTTCCTTGACAAAAGTCACCAAGAAGCTCAGCTCCTGCAGAGGATGCTCACCAGAACTGCAGTGCAAAGTCTTTTGCTCTCTCTGTGCCAGTTAATGACATCTCCAACAGCGAATCTCCATCCAAGAGACGCATGTCCACTGTTTGACAGCTTGGTAGCCATAGTGGTGGCAGCAGAGTGACAGAAATTGAACTCTGCATTTGTTTGTCAAAAACAATGGGTAGTAGGTCAAGGAATAAAATTCTTTCTGCTCTGTTCTTTTACATGCTTTTTCTGGTATGACTATAGACTTATAGTACCAACAACTTTCCAACTTCTGAGAATTCTCAGCCTGTCCAGTACAGTATTAAAAACTATAGAACGTATGGAGTTATCCTAAGTATTCATAAATATCTATAATTATGTAATCACTAAAACAAAAATGAAAATGCCAATAAAAATTATTTCCAGGCTGGATCAGTTTAAAAACAAGCCAGGTACAGTGGCACATACCTGTGACTCCAACATTCAGAGAAGCTAAAGGATCACAAGTTTCAGTCCAGTCTAAGTAATTCAGTGACTTAGCAAGACCCTGTCTCAAAATGAAAAACTAAACACACACACACACACACACACACACAAAAGAATAAAAAAAAACTAAGGATATACTTACTATGATAGGCCTTCATTCAATGCCAGTACCACAAACAAAACAAAATAAAATGAAGAGTACAAGGTGCTCAGAGACCACAGCTTGATTATAAAGCATTCAAAGGAGGCAGAGCTCCAACACATCTGGCAACTCAGTTCAAGTTTTCCCTCAACAGGCTCAATATGCCTTCAAGGAGCATAGATTATGAGAGTTGATATTCAGAGCTGCCTCTTCATAGTAAAGTCACATCCACCTTTAACCATTTGCTGTCCTTCTCAGCCTCCTGAATTTACTTCTGCTCCACACAATGCTTCACTTCCTTGCTGGTTTTCCAATTCTTTCCCATCTTGGATAAAAGTCTCCAAGATGCCAACACACAATGGATAAAGCAGTCTATCACTGTCTTCCTAGAACCTGCCTCTTCTGGGATTGGTAGTCAAGTGGGTATCCTCTGACCTTATGAACACAGAGCATTGTTCCACTGCATTCCTGCAATCATCATTCTTAGGACTCATCATGCTTTCGGAATGAAATCACAAAATGCTCACATATCTAATAATCTTGCACTCACTACTAATACCCCATTTCCCTCCCAGCTCTCTTCCCACAGTCACGGTGGTATAAAAAACCAGGCAGAAACAGATCTGGGTCACTGCTCTACTGGTTAACAACAAGATAACATCCTTAGCCATTCAACATTGACTTCTTCATCATCATCAAACATAGTTACCAAAGCATGAAGTTGGGCCTCACCTCACATTATGTACAAAATGGATCAAACACTCAAATGTTTTAAACTAAAACTGTGTTAAATATTAAAATAGGGGGCCTGCAAGGTAGCTCAGTGGACTAAAGCACCTGCTTAGGCAAGCTCAGGCAGGCTGAGCGAACCAGAGTCTGGATGTAATGGCGCATGTGTCCAGTGCTGGGGAGGCTGAAAGCAGGAGGATCACTGAGTGTAAGTTGCATAGTGAGACCCTGTAACAACCAAATGTGTTTAAATTTTTAAAAAAATGGAATAAAGAATGAGTAAAAAAAGCCTGCATGGTTTTGTGTTAAAGACAAGTAGAATAAAATGTTAATGTGAGAGCTTAAAAAAATTAAACTCTTAGAGGAAAACATGGACTTAAATCTTTGCTACTTTCGATGAAGCAAGTTTCTAAGGTATGACACTAAAAGATGAGGAAAAAAAATAGAGAAATTGATTAAACACATTTAAAGGTTGGGCATGGTGGCGCATTCCTGTAATATCAGAATTTGGGAAGTGTTGGTAGGAGGATCACTGTGTGTTTAGGACCAGCCTAAACTACATAGTGAGCTCAAGTTCAGCCTCGAATACACAGTGGGACTCTGTCCCCAAAACCAAAAACTCTATATGTTTCAAAGACAATACTTAAGAAAATTAGAAGGAAATTTGTAGAATGGGGAAAAATTTTGCAAATGTACACCTAAGGTATGTCTATAAAAGATATAAAGACCTGTTGCAAGTCAATATTAAAACAATGATCAGGCCGGGCCGTGGTGGCGCACACCTGTAATCCCAGCACCTGGGAGGCTGAGGCAGGAGGATAGGTGCAAGTTCGAGACCAGCCTGGGCTACAAAAAGTGAGCTGAAGGCCAGACTAGGCTGCACAGCAAGACCCTGTCTCAAAAAAGACAAAACAAAACAAAACAAAAACAATGATCGAATTAAAAAACAAAGGACCTAACTACATATTTTTTTTCCTGAGAAGATACAGGATACCTTCATCTTAAAGGACTAGAGATCAAAATCACAATGTGAGGGCTGAGGTATGGCCTAGTAGCAGAGGGTGTGTGTGGCCCCAGGTTAAAGCTTAAACAAGAAAAAAATATCAAACTATCACAACTGTGATACCATTTCACATGCATTAGGATGTCTATAGTAATGTTTTTTTAAATGACAGTAAGAGTTGATGAAAATGTGGAAAAGCTGGAATCCTATATACTGTGGCAGAGACATAATCACAAAGACCCTTTGGAAGGTTTTCTACCATTTCCTCAAATGATCAGAGAGAGTCGCTATGATCCAACAACTCTTCACCCACACAAACATCCAAGAAAAACAAAAGCATATTTCTACACAAAAACCAATATTCATGCATTGACAGCAGCATTATTCATAATATACAGAGTAGAAATATCTTAGCGTCCATTAACAGATGGGGATATATGGCAGTAAGAAGGAAAGACACTACAACATAGCTAAATGAGAACTGTGCTACGTGAAGGACCCTAGTCACAAAGGACCACATATTATATGATTCTACTGTAGAAAACGTCCAGAACAAGTAAATCCAGAGACAAAAACAAGATTAGTAATTGTCTAGAAGTAGGGGGAGGAGGTAGTGATACCTAAGAGATGTAGGGTTTATTTGGAGTAATAAAAGTATATTAAAGAAATGAAAATCAAAACTGCACTGAGATCCCACTTCACTCTAGTCAGAATGTTATCAAGAATATAGAAAACAACATAGATTGGTTGAGAGTACAGGGTGGGGGAGGGGAGGAAACTTCTTATTCTGCTGGTGGAAATACAAATTAGTAGTCACTCCCTCAAAAAAAAAAAATTAGTCAAAAAAAACCAAACTTTTTTTTTTTTTTTTTTTACTGGGAATCAAGCTCAGGATCTTGCCCTTGCCAAACCTGTGTTACTGAGCTATATTCCCAGCTGCTCAAAAAAATTAAGAGTAGAGTTACTGTTAGATTTAGTTGTATCACTCCTTGGTATATACCCAAATCAGTAAAAGCCACCACACCACAGGGATACCTGATACCCTTGTCTTCTATTGCACAATTCACAATAGCCAAGATACGGAATCAGCCTAGATGCTCTCAACAGATGAATAGATAAAGTGTGGCACATATACACAATGGAGCATTATTTGGCCACAAGGAAGAACAAAATTCTGTCATTTGTAAGAAAATGGATAGATCTGGAGACCATCACATCGAGTGAAACCAGCCAGATTCAGAAAGACAAACAACTTAGTGTTCTCTTCAACATGTGGAATCTAAACAAGATGACAAAGTAGAAAGAAGACAGTTATCAGACAAGAGGCATCAGAAGGGGTGAAAGAGAAATAAGAGCAGGTAATGGGGCATGGATGAAGCAAAATACACTACACACAGCTAAACCCCTAATGGGAAACAAGGTGGAGGGGCAAAAGGGTGATAAGGATATCTATGTATGTAAGTGATCACAAGGGTGATGTCTGTGAAAAAAATCTAAGTGTGGTACGTGTGTGTGCCAAATGAACCCCACTAATCTATACAACCAATAAATAGGAAAAATATTCTAAAATTGATTGGCAATGGTTGCAGAACTGGTGAATATAATGAAAGCCTGCATAATAGGTGAATTGTACTTCCAAGAGCTGTTTTTTTTTTTTTTTTTAATTAAAAAGTCATTCTTTTAGGAAATATTCCCTACCACGACTTACTCTTCCAGCCATCCCAATTTTTCTTTCTTTCTTTTTTTGTTTTTGAGGCAAGGTCTTGCTATGCAGTTTGGGCCCGCCTTTGCTCACTTTTATAACCCCCCAGAGGCTGGCCTCAAACTCTTAGAGATCTTCAGTGCTGGGATAACAGGTGTGTGCCACCACTCCCAGTTCTGGGGCCAGATTGAAGGGCAGCAACCTGAGGTTCCAGGGCTGGTGCCATGTACCTGAGGTTCTGGGGCCTGCACAGCATGTGGGGCCGGGGACAGAACTCAGGACCTTGCGCTTTCCAGGTAGGTGCTTATGTCTTTGAGCTATCGTCCCTACTCCTTACTATTATTATTATTATTATTATTTTGTCTTTTTGAGACAGGGTCTCGCTGTGAAGTTCAGGCTGGCCTTGAGCTCACTTTGGTAGCCCAGGCTGGTCTCGAACTCACACTGATCCTCCTGCCTCAGCCTCCTGAGTGCTGGGATTACAGGCGTGTGCCACCACGCCCAGCTCTATTATTATTATTATTATTATTATTATTTATTTATTTATTTATTTATTTAGTACTGGGCACAGAACCCAGGGTCTTTAAGTTATATCCCAAGTCCTTTTTTATTTTTTAATATTTGAGACTGGGAGTTTGGGGAGATAGCTTGGTGGTATAAGTGCCTGCCTGGCAAGCACAAGGTTCCAAGTCTGATTCCTAGGTCCACATCCTCAGCTGGCCCCAGGACCCTGGGTGCAATCTCCTGACCCCAGAACCGGGCATGGTAGCATATGCTTATAATCCCTGCACTCGGGAGGTTGAGACAGTAGGATCATTGAGAGTTTGAGACCAGCCTGGGGAACCACAACAGTGAACACAAGGCCAGCCCGAAGAGGGCAGAGAGACCCTGTATTAAAAAGAAAAAGAAAAAAAATTGAGACAGGGACACATTTAGTTGCTCAAGTTGTTCTTTTTATTTTATTTTATTTTTTCTTGTTTTAGAACTTCATTTGTTTATTTATTTATTTGTATGGCCGGCTCAGCCTGCCCTGAGGGCAGGGCTGGCGCAGCATATGGTGCTGGAAATTGAACTGTGGTCCCTGCAGCCGCCTAAGCAGGCGCTTTAGACCACTGAGCCATCCTGCCAGGCCCTGCTCAGGTTGTTCTTGAACTTACAATCCTCCTGCCTCAGCCTCCAACAGTGCTAGAATTCCAGGTGTGCACCATCAGGCCCAACTTGTCTCAACTCTTCAGATCAATACAGATTCAGTGCACAGCTGTACTTGGTTAGGGGTAGGTCGCACTTGTTTAGAAAAGAGTCTTAGCCTAGGAATGAAGAAAATATCCAATGCCAGTTCGGGCACTAACCATTTGCCTAGACAAATCTTACCAAGCCCAGGTTTCCTCATGACTGATGTTTCTTAAGAAAAGATTCTTAATTGAATCAAAACTCATAAAAATCTTTTTATAACCTATACTAATTTGAACTTAATGGCCAATGGAGAGTTCTAGGAAGACTAGGATAAGAAAAGAATTAGATATTCTTTAAAAGACTTCTGCCACATGTGGTGGCAAATGCCTTTAATCCTCACACTCAAGAGGCTGAGGCAGGTAAATTGAGGCCTAGTGAATTCAAGGCCACCTTGGACTACACAGTGAGACCCTGTCTCAAAAACACAACAATGGCAGTAAAAATAAAAACACAAACAGAAAGACTTCTGCAGAAAAGTGTCATTGTACTCCATGATGTCTGCTACTGGTGAGTCTGTGGAAGGTGATGGGCACTGCTCCTCTATGTGCCAGTGTCAAAGATTCAGGGCAAAAAGTCAAAGCATGAAAGGAGAAGATGTATATAGTCATATTACACAAAGTCAAGAGCAAGCATACAGGATCAAAACCAGAATTACACATACTTGCACAACTGCTTTGTAGCATGGATTTTCTAGGATAAAGAAAGCTCTCATCATCATAAACAATTTACTACTATCTGCAGTACAACCACCACAGCCAATAACCACCAGAAGAATAGCAATCATTTATGTGCTGGGCTCTTCTTCACATGACTTCATTTGCTCTTCACAGTGCTCTGCAACTTGTGACTGGTATACTTTTTAAAGATGAAAACTAAGGCTAAGAGAAAGTAAGTCAGTTGCTTACGTTCTAATGTACCACTCAACTGAAAGGTACTTAAGAGTTTGACTGACCTCATATGCAAAACCAAACCCGAAGGGTATGTCTTTTTTTTGTTGTTTTTTATAACCTATGAACTTGAAGGGAATCGGGACCTTGCTAGTTCCATAAGCACACTGTGATGGCAGCCCAGCAGAACTGGGTGGCTTGTGTTTTACTGTGTTACTGTCACAGGGTATCACCCTCAAAGCTTGGCCTCTCCCACTCTTCTGTCTCCAGCCCACCAAGGACTATGCTGACCTTGAAAGTCACTGCCCTATGAAGTCTGTTACAAGCATTCTTTGTGGAAATTACATCCCCTTTTCCCCTTTCAACTCCAACAACACTTCATGAAGCAATCATGAAATACCTACTCTAAGCCAGCTACTCTGATGGCTGTATAATTACTCTCAAAGACTTATTCTCAGCCATGGAGTATGTGCATGCCTGTAATTCTGACTACTCAAATCACTGAGGCAGAAAGACCTCAAGTTCAAGGGAAACAATAAGACTCTCTGTTAAAAAAAAAGTCTCCTTCACTATAAGTTGTATACTGAGGAACTTAACTGTATATAAGTTATAGTCAGTGTGCAAAAACTGGCATATAGGTCTCATTTGCTTGCAAAATGCCTTTTTTTGCTAAAGTAAAAAATCTTAGGCTGGAGCCATAGCTCTGTGATATAGTACTTGCCTAACATATGTGAGGTCTTGGGTCTGATCCCAGGCCCACCCCATTCTTGACTAATACCTTTAAAAATCTATTTAATTGATGGTCAGAGGAAATCTTCAGGCTCTAAGAAAACCTTAAAACTCACAACCTGCTTGCTACTTAATAACTAATTATTTTTTAAAGACTTTTTTTTCCCTTGTTTCAGAACTTTTGTTTGTGTATTTATTTATTTATTTTTATGGCCGGCTCAGCCTGTCCTGAGAGCTGGGTTGGCGCAGCATGTGGTGCTGGGGATTGAACCGTGGTCCCTGAAGCCGCCCAAGCTTTCCTAAGCAGGCGCTTTAGGCCACTGAGCCATCCTGCCGGGCCCGTAAAGAATTTTTTATTTTATTTTATTTTTTTCTTGTTTCAGAACTTTTGTTTGTTTATTTATTTTTATGGCCGGCTCAGCCTGCCCTGAGGGCAGGGCTGGCGCAGCATGTGGTGCCAGGGATCGAACCTCAGTCCCTGCAGCTGTCCAAGCTTTCCTAAGCAGGTGCTTTAGACCACTCAGCCATCCTGCCGGGCCCTTTAATAACTAATTATTTAATCCGATTTAAAAAAAATATCTTCAGGGCCAGCCAAATAGCTCAACAGATTAAAGCACCTGAAAGCAGGCACAGGAGCCTGGGTTTGATCCCTAGGCTTGTTGTGCCAGGCCTGCCCCTGGGTCGTGCTGAGACAGCAACTGAGACTGGGCATGGGGAGCATGCCTGTAATCCCAGCTCTTGGGAGGCTGAAACAGGATCACTACGAATCTGAACTGTAGTGAGACCCTGAATGCTCTGTAGCCCCTTCCCTTAAAAACAATGACCAAAAAACAAAACACTCACAATATTTTGTAAAATCTAGAATAAGGTTTTTCATTTTGGTCGATTTCACTTGCCAGGTTACATTTGTTTTTTTAGAAACAAGGTTATGAAAAGCATCCAAAATCACAGTGACACCAAAGAATGACTTTAAAAGAATTTCTTTAAAATTATGCAAGATTTTAGATGAGTTAATTCTGAATAGTGTTTTGCTCTGTGGAACATGGCAGGTACACACAGTGCTGATATGACACTAAACTCACAACTTTCCCTTGTAACTGAAAATGACGATAACACATAGTATTTATGTTCTTTTTTTCTTTTTCTTTTTTTTTTTTTAGAATAGAATATTTATTGAGAAAGAGAGCTTCTGTCTAAGAGGGGAACAGAAGGGAGGCCCAAGTGGGATTCCCGCGAAATTTTCTTTTGGGGTCTTATATGGCAAAACCAACACATAGTATTTAAAGGTGAAGCAATTCTAGGGAAAAAGCAGGAAAGTGGCAAAGAAGGTGGTTTGTGGTTAACAGTTTTTAGAGAATCAAGCTCTTTTAAGTTTATCTTCACTATTTTCTAAAATAAGTAAGAAGTGTGTGTGTGTGTGTGTGTGTGTGTGTATATATATATATATATATATATATACCATATATATATATATATATATATATATATACCTTTCCCTGTTATTAGCAAGGTTTCCAACCATACATGTCTAGCCTTGTCTAGCACATGCAATGCCCTAAGTTCCATCCTGTGGTCATCATCACTCACCAAGTCTCCCACCTGTATGAGAAGGCCCCTGTTACACAGAGGCACACATGAGGCAGTGTAAGTAGGGTTTGTCTTGAAGTCCACTAGCAGGATCATATTTTAGAGCCACGGTTGGCAATACTCAATATTACACACAGTTAGCATCCCTAGAATTTTATTTTATTTTTTACATAATTTTTAAATTTTTATTTATTTATTTATTTATTTACTTTTTCTTGTTTCAGAACTTTTGTTTGTTTATTTATTTTTATGGCCGGCTCAGCCTGCCCTGAGGGCAGGGCTGGCACAGCATGTGGTGCTGGGATTGAACCGCATATTTATTTTTGGCTTTTGAGACAAGGTCTTGCTGTGTAGCCAGGCTAGTCACATGGAAATCCTCTTGCCTCGGCCTCCTGGATGTTGGAATTACAGGCATATGCTATCAAATTCAGCTAAAGTCACATTAAGACTTTAAAAAGAAAATGAGCAAGTGTAGGGAATAGGGAATATCTAAGAGAATTCCATTATCATAATTTGAAAGCCAGAAGTTGTTCATTTTACAGCTCTTATAGTGTGCTTGCCCCCAACTCTCTTTTTTGGAGAACAGGAGCCAGGCCCTGCTTTGATCAACCTAGGAGCTGCGCTGAGGTAAGTGTATGAAAGTGCACAGAGAAGCCCTGCAGCCTAAAGTGGCCGCTTGGTAGCCTGTGATCTTCAGTAAGCTTTTATTTTTATTTATTTATTTATTTAATTAATTTATTTTTTAATGGCCAGCTCAGCCTGCCCTGGGGGTGGTGCTGGCGCAGCATGTGGTGCCAGGGATCAAACTGCAGTCCCTGTGGTTGCCCAAGTTTTCCTGAGCTGGTGCTTTAGACCACTGGACCATTTCACCAGCCCCTTAGCCAGTTTTTAAGTTTGAGTTTCAGTTTCTTCATCAGTACAAGAGAAATAATATTTACTTTCTAGCTCTGTTGCCAGAATGATGTAAGTCAATATATAAGTGTGCTTTTCTCTTTTTGGCATTCAATAAAATGCTCATTCTCCAAATATTTGCCAACTACTCTAAAACCTACATGTGATTTTAACACATGCTCCATTAATGTAGGTGACAGACAGATTTTTTTTCTAAAAATGAACTCAAGGAGACCCTTTCAACTCCCCACCATCTTTTAAGAAAGCACCACAGATGTCTGTAATGCCAGCACCTTGGGATGAGAAGAAGGAGGATCTCAAGCTCAAGTCCTGTCTAGGCAAGACTCTGTCTCAGAATTTTAACAAAAGGCTGTGATGCAGCTCAGCAGCAGAGTGCTGGGTTCCATGTCCAGTACCAAGTATGACAACAAAAACCCAAACAAACAAACAAACAAAACAACAAAATCAGAAGGTTCAATGTTTTTGGAATATCTATTCCTTTGTGAAATTAATAAAAACTATTCTTGCTCCAGGAAAGAAAGTATGGCACACATAAATTTATATATACTCCTAGAAGCTCAGAGCTAAAACTAGCTCAGTTTTATCTAGTAGATCCTGGTAGTCTACACATGTATGATCTCGTCTTTTCAAAATTTAAAACTTTCATTACACAATTAAAGAAATTTCTGTGTACAACAGGCCTACTCATAAGATTTATTTTCCACTTAATAGCATTCAACTTACAAAGTTGAAAATCTAGAAGTCAGTTCTTCCTTAAGCTTCTAGAACTAGCTTGTAAACCTCATAGTTCTTCATAAAGCTTAGCAAATTTTGGTAACACTTTTAAGGGGTATGTAGTGTTTGGTTCCACTTATAAACATATCCTATCATTTAAGCTATATTTTAAGCTAATCTATAATTTAATTCTAATATTTAAAAGTCACTTAATTAAAATTTAAAAGTAATTTGAATTACATTATTATTTTTTAAAATTATATTATTTTTAAATTTTTATTATTTATTTTCTGTTTTTGGAGACAGGGTCTGTTCAGGCCATCCTCAAACTCACTCTGTAGCCCAGGATGGCCTTAAGCTCACAGAAATGCTCCTACCTCAGCCTCACAAGTGGGACTATAGGTGTGGATCACCTCACACAGCAATGTGAATAATTTTAAATCTGTAAAAATTGAACCAACCATAGTAATCAGTCCAGTCCAGTCCAGTCCAGTCCAGTCCAATCCAATCCAATCCAATCCAATCCAATAGCACAAAGTTCATTATACTTTTTCTCATTTCCAGATCTGAAACGCCATTCTCTCACCACAGTGAGGACTCTTATCAAGTCTTGTTATGGTTTGTGTCTAGATGTTTCCCTAAAGTCTGTGTATAATACAAAGGAAGGAAAGAGGCTTGCTCTCTGTTACAGCTCCTCCCCTTTTGCTCTTGTTGCTTTTGCTGTTTTCCACCATGAAATGCTGAGTTGGACTGAAACCTCCACAAACTGTGAGCTAACTATACCTTTCTTTCCTTAATTTTGGGCATTGCATATTTTGTCCCTAGCAAGTAAAGAAAAGTAAAGGAGACAAGTCCCTACCCCCTACTCCTATCCTTTGACCCAGTCCTCTCAGTGATTAGCTGCACAGACCCTCCACCCATCCTTTCATTGATAGGAACATACACTTCTCTCTTTCAAGAGCAGAAAACTGGGCCAAGGATATAGCTCAGTGCCTCAGTGCCTGCCTGGCAAGTGTGAGGTCCTGAGTTTGAATCCCAGTAAAAAAACCCAAAAAACTGCCTTATGGTTTGTGTCTAGATATCTTCCCACAAAGCCTCATGCAGTCATGGGGTGGGCTTCTACAGTTTGTGATTCATGAGTGCTATACCTAGGGTGGGTAACCTACATACAGTGTAAGGGAGGGGAAGAGGCTTGCTCTCTGCTTCTCCTCTCTTTGTGCTCTGTCTGCTTTTGGTACTTTCCACTGCCAAGAACTGGTCCTTGTCCTTCTTTCCCTCTGCCTTGGAACCAGCCAGGTATGGACTGAAACCTCCACAAATTATAAGCTAAATAAACTCTTCTCTCTTTATTGGGAATCAGGTATTTTGTCTTAGCAATGAGAAAAAAAAATAACTATGACAACTACTGGTATGATCTAGGAAGTCATACTTGTATGTACTAGTCCTTGAAAATAATGCATCTGAGAGGAACCCTTGAATTAAAACCAACATAAACTATTCTAACACAGAATGAGATTTGGATTTCATTATTTTGAGTAATTAGGGGAACAGGTGAGGAAACAGGTCATAGTAGACAGACCTAAATTTTTTTTGAGCATATTATCTGGAGAAACCCAACATTGTGCCAAACCCAGAGCCAGATCCTAGGCACCTTAAGTTTCAAGATCATATTGAGCTAGGTGGCACACATCTGTTATTCTAGTACTCAGGATGCTGAGGCTAGAGGATTGCTATATGATTAAGGTCAGCTTGGGCTATATAACAAGATCCTGTTTAAAAAAACAAAAAGCAAAACACAAAAAACTCTACTTGTTCCAAATATGCCTCGAGGTTTTCAAAGGGTCGATGAAATAGCTCAGCAGACTAAGCACTTGCTTTGGTTAGCACAGGGGCCAGAGATGGATCCCTGACACCACATGCTGCACTGGTGCTACCAAGCTGGATGGAGTCTGGGCATAGTGTTGCATGCCTGGAATCCCAGCACTAGAAAAGCAGAAAACAGAAGGATCACTCCAAGTTCAAGCTGCATAGTGAGACCCTCAACAACAATAAAATAGATAAGGTTTTCAAGTGCCAACTATGAACCTAAGCTCTGGTGCTATATAAAAAATTCCCAAAGAAGAAACCAGTCTACTCCTTTTTTTTTTTCTTTTCTTTTCACCAGGAATCAAACTCAGGACCTTGAACTTTCCAGGTACTTGCTGTGCCACTGAGCTACATCACAGTCAGTGGTATCAGGAATAAATAACTGCAGTAATATACACATAATTAAACTTATAAATCCTCTAGTTATAGAAGCTTAAAATAGGTACAATGTTTTGATTTCTTAAAAAAATCCTATAGTTTCTTTATTGCCATACAGAAGTAAAATTATGAAGTTGTTTTGTTTTGCTTTGAACTGTGGTGGTCTGTTCTGAGACAGAGTCTTGCTACACAGCTTAAGCTGGTCTCAAATTTAAGATAATTCTTCTGCCTTAACCTTCCCAATGCTGGGATTATAGGTGCGTGCTTCATGCCTGATTATGAAGAAATTTCAATATAAAAAGTAAGCTAATTTTTAAAAAAATCTCAGCTTGTAAGGAACTGAGATTGTCGTTAGCCAACACTCAGTTTGAACTATTGTGATGAAAGCTCTATTCTGAAGTGATAAGATAGAATACTGAATAAGAGGCATGAATTGATACTTTTTAAAATACTTTAACCTGATACTTTTTAAAATATTTTAACCTGAGATGAATTAGTATTCTAGACACAGACAAGTGCACAGGGAACCCAAATGCAGACACAGAGAGATCCCTGGAAAACATGTGTGACAGATACTCTGAGTACTGACTCCTGTTTTAATTTTCACTGTAGACCTCTGCCTGGTAAATCTCTCCCTACCTGTTCATGCAGGACACAAATACTACACTATCATGGACTTCTGAAGTAAATACGTGTTTGTTCCAAGTTTCAATTTCATGGACATGTAACAGGTGCAGATTCTTGTACACATCACTGACATAAAGAATTGTTACATTTTGGGTGAAAGAATGTTTTACCTATCTCAAACATCTTTATTGCCCTTTCAATCAGAGAATCTAATTTCTAGAAGCTATCCTATGGGAATAAATCTAAGTATTTAACTTCTTAGCCTTTTGGCTAAGATCAGGTGTGAATAATCAGACATCATAAATTATATTTTCTAGGGGCCTGGCAGGATGGCTCAGTGGTCTAAAGGGCCTGCAGGCGGCTGCAGGGACCACAGTTCGATCCCCGGCACCACATGATGCACCAACCCTGCCCTCAGGGCAGGCTGAGCCAGCCATAAAAATAAATAAACAAACAAACAAAAGTTCTGAAACAAGAAAAAAAAAAATTTAAATTTAAAAAAATTGTTAAAGGGGGCTGGGGAGATAGCTCCGAGGCACAAGTGCCTGCTGGGCAAGTGCAAGGTCGTGAGTTCAAACCCTGGTCCCACAAAAAAAAAAAAAAAAAAAAAAAAAAAAAAAAATTGTTAAAAAAATAAATAAATAAAATAAATTATATTTTCTAACCCCAACTTCTGTGTTCCATTCTCTATAAGACTTCAAGCTGCCACCTTCTATTTACAGTTAGGATGGTGAGGCTTTGCTGCTCCTTGGTTCTATAACCTGTCTTCACATATGTGGAAGAAGCTAGAAAATACCAACCTATGCATCACCTATAAGTTTTCACAGACTGTACAAGTACATACTTATACCTTATCTTCTTTCAGCTGTGCTTTGCAGTGGCTCTTGCAAGCTCGAAGGGCAGAGGTTCCTGCTGCAATACTCAGCATATCTCTCCATCCCTACTGGATCTGAGCTAAGCCATCACTGATAAACTTAACATCCTCGTACCACTGGCACAGAAATGATCATGATTCAGAGTTTAAAACCAAAGCACCTAATTGCCTCTCACCACCAGAGTCTGTGGAACTGTGCTCTTCTTGGAAAGTCACTCCTTAATGCTTCCATTCTAAGTTACATGCAGCACAATTCCCTGGCCAGCTGGAAGTGGTGAGTATGTGGGTGAAAGGTTTGTTAAGAAGCAAATTAAAACAATAAGGCCCATACACCCAAATAAGAAAAAAAAAAAAAATTAAAAGAATAAGGTACCTATAACACACATGTAATTGTCAAGTATGACCTTTAAAAAGATGAGAAAGAGCCAGGCATGATGGAGCACAACTGTAATTCCAGCACTCAGGAAGCCGAGGCAGGGAGATGTGCAGTTTGAGGCCATCTGGGCTACAAGGCCAGCCTGAACTGCACAGCAACTCTCTGTCTCAAAAAAGAACAATTTTACACAGACTAGAATTTTTGTAGCTGAAGTCCTAAATGTAAATATATGCAAAATCTCACCTGTTTTTAAGGCTCATCCTTACTGTAATATGTATCAGTACATCATTTGATGGACTATGGCACCAGGATTGAATCCAGGCTCTCATGCATGTTAGGCAAGTTCTCTTGCATTGAGTCATGCTTTGGCCATCAATGGTTTATTAAAGTGGTATATTCTTTGGTAAAGCAAAAACTCCCTATCTTAAAAAATAAATACATACATCAGTCTATTTCAAGTATGTTATGCTTATAATCGATTCTAGGACATAGGCCTCCCTCATAATTCAGAATTATGTTTTATTACAAAATAAAATATAAGCCAGGCGTGGTGGTGCATGCCTGTAATTCCAGCACTTGGGAGGCGCTGAGGTAGGAGAATTGATGTGAGTTCAAGAGCAGCCTGGGCTACAAAAGTGAGCTCAGGCCCACCTGAACAGCATAGCAAGACTCTGTTTCAAAAAGACAAAAAAAAAAAAAAAAAGTTAACCAAATCCACACACCATTTGAAAATCATTTTTAAATGTCCATGTTTTCAGACATGTGATCAGCACTTAAGTATTCTGTCTTCATTAGTATAAACCCCACTGGCTCCATCTGTTTGCTTTCCTCTCCCACTACCCTCTTCCTTGAGAAACCTAAGCCATTCATTATTTTCCTAACTAACTCTCCCAATGAAATTAATACTGCCTGAAAGGGACTATGACAGTAAAATATATCACTACTATCTATTTAGTTAAAAGCAGTTCTCATATTCCATGACGGCAGTTTATTTATCAGTGAAATGAAGGGTTAAATGATGAAATTTCTAAGATTTCTCCCATCTCTAAGATACTGTAGGCTTCTTTTCAACTCTTCTGAAACAGCCAGATGCAACACATGAACATGTAAGCATGACTACATGAACTCCTGATTCATCCCTGTACTTCCTAGGAACACAAAGCTGTGACAGCCTCAGCAATGGAGGTAAAAAGGCCAGTGGGAAGTGAGGGTCCTGGCAGAGTATTGTGACACAGATGCAAAAATGAAGCAGGAAAGGTTAGAAGCTGTGCCTCTAGTCTTCCATGTCTCTCTGTTAAATCTGATCTTCTAAGCAATCTGGGTTAGCTCTTAGGCACTTATGTCCTTATACTATCTGGAAATGATATAAAACTTGTACATCTGATATTTTTACTATTATCTAAGGAAAACAATTAACCACCCCAGGCTCAAGAGTAAAAAGGCATCAACCTTTTATTTGAGAGTTCCTAGGTCTCCTGCTCAAGCAGGAACTGGTTCTTTGGGATTCATTTCATTGCTTATCCATCCAGGCACTCAAAGGCCACTGCAGCTAATCTCCAAAGGGGCCTCAGCTACCACTTCCACTGACAGCAGATCTTGGTATTACACACAGGAGAGCAGAGAAAAGCACCAGAGAGGAAGAGGCAAAGGATCATGCATAGTATATACTGCTCTGTTTTTAGGTCAAGAAGTAAACAGCTTTGCGTGGCCATACTCTCTTACCATGATGTTTCTGGCTTGGAGCCAGCTGGTCATGGTCTGAAACCATAAGCAAATTAGGCCTCTCATACTTTAAATTGTGGGTGTTGGGTACTGTATTTTAGCAACAAGAAAGCTGACTAATATATAAGAAGTACATAGAATAAACATTTAATAGAGTCCTGAGGAATGTGAACATTCAAAGGATGAGCAAAAAGGAACACCCAAAATAAAAAGAAGAAAATAAAAAGAAAGATCAGCCAGAAAATTGTCCTAAGGTAGAGGATGCTATAGGAAAGTGTTTTCCAGAAGGTAGCTTGGTACTATAAAAAAGCACGCAGTCACTGAGTTAGATGCTTATTCAATTAGCTATTTATCAAGTGCCTGCTAAATGCTGAGAGTATGCTAGGGGCTGGGATAAAAGAGCTGAACCACAAAAAAAGGTGAAGCACTATTTAATAACACCCAAAGAACTGTACAATCCTCTTTAAGTGTGACTTCAGGCAAGTCTCTATCTGAATATCAATGATCACAGCTACTGTGAGGATTCAATGCGATTTTCATAAGTGCACAGTACATTATTTGCAGTATACCAGGCTTCCAACACCACAGTCACTACTATAAAAGCAATCATCCTTGCCACTAAAGAAAAAAAAAATAGTACTGATAGTAAGAGCAATGTACAATAGTCCTACTAGGGAATAATCTGATTTCAAAATCTGTGTCTATTCTGAGACTACTAAAATAAGCTAAAGGATGGGATTCCTTATGGGGAAACTACAAAGAGGCACCACCCAAATGTCTCCTCCAATATTCCAGTTTAGCTTTTTTTTTTTTTTTTTTGTCTTTTTGAGACAAGGTCTCACTATGCAGTTGAGGCTGGCCTTGAGCTCACTTTTGTAGCCCAGGCTGGTCTCGAACTCACACCGATCCTCCTGCCTCAGCCTCCCGAGTGCTGGAATTACAGGCGTGCGCCACCATGCCCGGCACAGTTTAGCTTTAACAAATGCACAAAAGCATTTAAGTGACTTGAGACTCAAGATTCTTGGGCTTATTTCATTCTGGAATAAGACCTCTTGGCTTTCCTAAAACTAGCAACAGAAGGAAAAGTATAGTATCATAGCCCAATTAGTTCTCATTTTTTGGTACTTTTACTTTGTTAAACTGTATTTTTAGGTTAGTCCCTTCAGGATCAAGAAGTTTGCCTGTTTTTAAGTAAAGAACAAAAGTGAACTTAGAAAAAAAAAAAAAAAAAAAAAAAAACAAGAAAAACATTAGACAAGAAAAAAAGAAATAAAAGAGAGAGATAATATTCTCATTTAACTTCTAAGCAGGAACAACACTGTGAAATAGCACTGACCAATAGAAGTCCTTCTCTTGCATGCCATGCAACCCAAGCTCCAAGTAAGATGCCTCCCTCCCACTAGCACACATTACTCGCTGTTCACTACCCTCTGTTATGGCTGCTGCCTCGACTTCAGCCAACAATGCTCCAGTGGTATCTTCTGGCCAAAGGAAAATTATTGTCCTTACCACTACTTTGTTCTTCTGTAAAAGATTGCTAGTGTTTTGAGGTTTTTTTGTCCTGATCATGTGGACAACAGGGCTACAGGTCTCCTGCCAGTCCTACATGCTTAGCAAGAGAAAAGCAAACAAAATGATACATTCTTCTAAGAGGAAATTTTCCAAAATCAAACTATAGCATTTAAGATTCTGAGAAGTCACAGGTAAGAGTTTGTTTACACAAGTACATTGACTGATTAGAGTTGGTTAAAAAAAAAAAAAAAAAAACTAAGCAATTTAAACTTAGAGCAAAATTTCCTTTTACTATTAAGGCCACAAGAGTATGAAATTAGAAGGTAGAGATAGGAACCCTAGTTGTGATTTTATCGGTATGCTGATTCTTTTTTTAAAAATTTGTATTTAGTACAGGGTCTGCAGGGTCTCACTACACAGACTTTACTTGTAGTGATCCCTTCTGTTTTTCAGCCTCCCAAGCACTGAGATTATAGGTGCATGTCACCATGTTCAGTCTCAATTGATGTCTCAGCAGGCCCCAGGGATAGGGCCAGCACAGCAAGCCAGGGTTCAAACCCCTAGGCGCCTGCGTCTGCCAAAGCAGACACTAATCTGCTGAGCTATCAGGCCCACCCTTGATTTTTGTGCTGTCTTCTCACTGATACTAGGTTGAATTTTGCAGCTTCTATACTACAACGTAACTATTAGAAGAATATTATCTTTCAAAGTAATATATTTTCTTTAAAGAAATTACTAAAATGGCATTACTAACTCCATTCTCAGGGTTTTTCAGTTTGCTTTTTGCAGATGTTCTTCTCTTCTGATATGGCATCAAACAACTGTCTTAATTTGATAATTCAGAGTTCAATGACATACAGTAGAAAAATTGACACTCTCATCCTATAATATACAGATTTCCTAGCAGCAACAAATCAGTTAAGAGTACACCTCTACTCTCAGGAACATGTTGGTTGCTGCAACTAAATGCCAACATGCAATTTCCAGATTCAAATTCCCTTGTTAGATTTTACTTTTAAAATGTCTAGCTATCACCTCAAAATTTAAAAACTCTTCCTATTTAGACACTTAACTTTCCACAAATAAAGTCAAAGGACTCTCTTAAGATCATCTATCTCAGGCCAGGGAGATAGCTCAGCGGAATAAGTGCTTGCCTGGCGAGTGCAAGGTTTTGAGTTCAATCCCTAGTACTAAAAAAAAAAAAAAAATCTTTAACAGCACCTATAACATAAAATAATCCGGTTTTTCAACAACCTTAAACTCACTCTGTCCAGGTGGCACTGCCATTTGCATTTACTATTCCACTAAAGTTCTCTGTCCAGTTTGCTATCTCCTTTTAAAGAGGTAAACAAGTTTCATTAGTACTGTATTTAACTTACACAGCACTTGGCCCTTTAATATCATGGTAAATATTCTCAAGGTGGTAATGAGTGAAGTCAAAGTTACTGAAGGAACATCAAATCTTCATGCAAAAAATGTGTGTTAAGATTTGTATCTCTGTTCCCTCAAAGTCTCTTGCAGTCATGGGGGGCAAGATTTTTGGAGGTGGCTAAATCTAGATTTTGTGATCCAATGCTGGGATTATGAGTGTGAATGCTATACCTGCTCTAGGTTGGGTAGTCTGCACACAATATAAGGACAGAAAGAGTCTTGTCTCTCTTCTTTTCTCCAGTTGCTTTAGCTGTCTTCTGAACTGGTGCCCCCCTGACATCTATTATCCTGCCTTGGAGCCAGCCTATAGAGGACTGAAGCCTTATAGAGGACTGAACCCTCTATAAGCTATAAGCTAAATAAATACTTTTCCTCTCTTAATTTTGGGTGTCAGGTATTTTGTCTAAGCAACAAGAAAAGTAACTAAGACAATTTGTCTCTTGAATTCTTCTTAGATCTTAGCATATCAGGTAGTCTGAAGAAGAGGAAACACTATGAAGTGGTTTCTAATTATACCAACAACCTACATCTTTAACAGAAATAGAACAATGCATAGTTAGGCATTACTCTTTTTCTGTGTACATACAATCAGAAGTCTCCTCACTGAGTAAAAATCCTAGAGACTACTTCTGGCTTCACTACGTGTATATTATATGGGTCTTTACCTCTAATTTCTTTAGCACCTGACATTAATCATGACCTTCATGCCTCTGTAATATGCTTAAAATCCACCAGTTATTATGGTAGTGTCACAACTACCTAATCCCAAAGTTACTACTTTCATGTGTGAAGCCCCTAATTTAGCAGTTCTACCTTCAGTAAAGACTTAGGATAACTGAACTTAAATTTAGACTCAGAATCAACAAGTCATCCTTCAGCTTGCCCTGAATCTGCTGTATGTCCTTCACAATTTTTGTTACTTGAAGTTTGAGCTAAAAATAGAAACCTGTATTTCTCTCCTTCCTAGAACTCATTTTCTTTAACTTGTATTGATTCTTCCTTAAAAATAACAAACTTTTATTTTTAAATGTGATTATTCATGGACAGATTATTCTAAAAGTTTACTATTTGTCCTTTCAATCCTACTCTGTTCAAGTTCCAAAACAAGCAGTATTCTTTTGTTCTATTCAATACAGTGGACACTGACTCCACTTAGATGTAGCAGGGGCTGGGGAGATAGCTTGGTGGTCTAAGCGCCTGCCTGGCAAGCACAAGGACCCAGATTCAATCCCCAGAACCACTGTGCTGCCCAAAACCAGGCATGGTGGTACATACCTGTAATTCCAGTGCTGGAAAGACAGAGACAGGAGGAAGACTGAGTCTGAACTGCATATGGGGCCCTATATTGAATATATGAATAATTTTTAAAAAAGTAAATGTGAGCATCTGACTCCTCAGTCACATGAGCAACATGTCACACGCTCACTGGTTCCATGTGGTGGGTGGCTACTGCACTGGCCTGTGCAGACAGAAAGTTCTGGCAAGGAAAGCTCTGCTTTGTGTTGCAGACAAAAACCTCTCAGCACACTTTCTGTAACACAGAGTTTTTTTTTTTCCCACTCAATAACGTAGCCTAGTTTTCTAACACTCATACAAGCCAACCCAAATTCTAGTATTCAAAACCCTCAAGGTAGGTCTCTATCATTATCTTTCACATCTTTGTTAAAATACTCTTTTTAGCCTGTTTTCCCTGACCCTTTAGGCCAGTATGTTTTCATTAGCACATTATTTCATTCCAAAAAAACCTAAAGCATAACGAGCTTGTAAGTTCAAGGGCTATCACACAGAATGAAGCAGACAATAATGTTTGGACTGAGGAGGCTGTCATGGTTGTTTGCCTTATAAATAGCCTTTCACACATCTATTTGCCAAAGCCCATCTCTCCAATCTCCCAACCTATTTGTTCCTCCTTCATCTCCCTAATACTTTTATTTATTTATTTATTTATTTATTTATTTATTTTTTTGTGGGACCAGGGTTCGAACTCACGACCTTGCACTTGCCCAGCAGGCACTTGTGCCTCGGAGCTATCTCCCCAGCCCCTCCCTAATACTTTTATACTGCCCAATACACAAGTTGGATAGAAGGTACTTGTGCCTTTTCTCACACTGTCTTCTAAGTGTGAATCTAAGTTATCTGAGGAAGTTGGTGAGGAACAGCAGAGGACTCCGGTGCTAGGGCAGAGTTAAGGAAAGACAGATTATGTCATTATTAAGGGAGAGAAAGACTGAGTGGAGTCTTGAAGGCCATGTAAGAGCAAGCAAAACAGGAAGACATTACACTGAAGGGCTTCTCTCAGTTTCAATTTTATTCCTGTTATTATGCCTCCTGTGTGAAGGATCAGTACTGAGGGCAGAAATGAATGCTGGCAGGCCAGTCAGGAGGAAGATGGTAGCAAAGTCAAGATTCCACAGTGAGAGTTGGTAAGAAATAGCCAAACCTTGGAAATGTTTAAAAATGGAAGCCAAGTAGACTGCTGATGTGCTGATAATAAAAAGAGGCACCTATGACCTAAAAGATTGGGACTTGATGGACAGAGGTACACAACTGAGACAGGGAAAATCAGGAGAAGCAGGGTAACAAGCTCAAGTTCAGGACATGCTGAAGTCATAATGTCTTAAATACTTGACATGAAATGTTTACATAGGCAGAGAGTTCAAGGGAAATAAGATTGGAAATATACATTTGAGAGTTGTTAACATGTATGTACGATTTAGGGCTGGATGAAATTACCAAGAAAGAGCTGGCAATATAGCTCAGTGGTCTAAAGTGCCTGCTTAGGCAAGCTTAGGCAGGTGCAATGGACTGTGGTTCAATCCCCAGTACCGCATGTCATGCCAGCCCTGCCCCAGTCAAATATAAATAAATAAATAAATAAATAAGAAATTACCAGGAATGTAAGTAATAAACTCAGCTGAACCTAGATAATGACGGTGAGGAATAATGAGGAAAGGAGACTGAGACTGAAACTGAGACTAAGAGAAGAGCCATTTGAGAAAACTACGGATATAGTTCAGAAGCCAGGTGCAGAATGTGCTTCACTGAGGAAACTCTGTTCATTATATCAGATGGTGATGAAAACCAAGAATTTATCACTGGATTTAACTACACAGACATATTAGAGACCTTGGCAAAAGCCTATCTGGAAAAGTGGCACAGGTAAAGTTGCTAGCAATACCAGAGTGATGTATATTAGTCCTCAAACTATAGAAGCAGAGTGGTGCTGAGTCTGTGGTGCTGATGAATGAAGCCAGGATGTCTCACATGCTAGGCAAGTGCTCTACTATTCAACTGTATCTCAACCCCAACACCTTTTGGTGCTTACTGGGAGTTAACTTTCACTGGAGAAGAAGGGAGGTGGGGGGATACCCCTGAAGGTATATCATCATATTCTCCATGTCCTAATGGACACTCAGTACCACTTGATTATTTATGAAATGTGATGTGTAATTTCCTTTAATCTATTAAGGGAAATATTTTTTTAAATTTTATTTTTTTCTTATTTTCAGAACTTTTGTTTGTTTTTATGGCCAGCTCAGCCTGCCCGGAGGGCAGGGCTGGCGCAGCATGTGGCACCGGGGATTGAACCGCGGTCCCTGCAGCCGCCCAAGCTTTCCCAAGCAGGCACCTTAGACCACTGAGCCATCCTGCTGGGCCTAAGGGAAATATTTAGAAGTAGTTGTAAAATCTTCCTACTGGTAGCAAAGGAAAGACTGTTTAAATAATCAGCTTAGAAATCACAATGGGGCTTCCACATATACTGTAGCCTTTCAGTTGTTTTATAGTACCTTTCTGAAGTAATTTGAAAAACAAGCAAGGTGGCTCTTCAAGTTGCTAAATATAGATTCAAAACTTTAAAAACACTTTTGTGTTTGAGTTTGTATTGTTGCTTTATCAGCTGGGTTAAGACTCAAACTCAGCTTTCCTCCACAGTCTCGTGCTATAGATTCTTCTGGGTTGCCATGTCCTTGGCTGGGGTAAAAATGGCCACCAATTGCCTAGTGCATGAGAAAATCTGATTCAACAAGTTCAAGAATGATGATGCAGCAAGGAAATTCTAGGAGCAGATGAATGAGCCTGGGGCTGGTGCCTCCTGCTAGGAGAATGGGGCCAGCATGATCCTCTGTGGCATTGCAAGAACCAGAGAAAACATCCAGAAACTCCTGGCTGGAAGCTCTAGCCTTGGGGTCTCTAGTAGGCCTGGTGGAGATCACAGTGAGCTTACTGTCTGGATTTCCAGGCTAGAAGTGGAGAACCAGAACCTGAGAAGCATGGTGGTGCAGGATCTGCAGCAGGCCATCTCTACACTGGAGGCCCAGGTAAACACTCTAGAGAAGAGCTCACCCACCCATCAAGCCACAGCCCCACAGACCCAGCACATGTTTCCCATGTGCCAAGTGGAGCCCCAATCAAGAAGGTGTCCACACCAGTAGAGGACAATGAGGCAACATGGCTGTGGGAGGAGAGGCTAAGGCAATATATAGAAAGAAAAAAAAAAAAAAAAAAAATCCAAGAAGCTCTCACTGGTGGCCAAATCCTCCATCTTCCTGGATGCCAAACCTTGGAATGATGAGACTGACATGGCCATGCTAGAGGCCTGTGTATGCTTTATCCAGCTGAATGGGCTGCTCTGGGGTGGTTGCAAGCTGGTCCCTATGTGTTACAGCATCCGCAAGCTGCAGATCCAGTGTGTGGTAAGGACAACAAGGTAGGCACCGACTTGCTGGAAGAGGAGATCACTAAGTTTGAGGAGCATGTGCAGAGTGTGGACAATGCAGCTTTCAACAAGATCTAAAGCCACAGATGCACGTATGCAAAGGAGGCCCTGTCAAGATTAAAAGCTGAGACGTTGCAAAAACAACAACAAAAAAGACAAACTCAATGACACTACAAATACTGTGCTATTACTCTTTCCAGAGGAGTCAAGTTTCTTTGTCCTGATTTAGCTAGGGTGTTAAATGTGTAGTAGACTGACTGACTCATTTTTCTATAGTAGATTTAGATACTACCTAAATCCCTATTTTCTCAATAAAATTGAAGAGAAAAGAAATTCCATTAGGATATTTCTAAGTGGTGATGTTTATATAGTATTCTAAACAAAAATCTACAAAGATACAATTTGTTAAGTTTCATGGTCTATGGAAAATGCAGCTAGAACAAAGGAACTTTCCAAGAGTCAGTGTATCTCTACTATTTACTTTATGGTTGCACATGAAATGAGGTCCTCTTAGTCTCACCCAGGACCCAGGGTGTAGGTCACAGAGAAAGGAATGTCATTCCTTTCGAAAGTACTAAAATAGGAACAATAGAAAGTTACTTTGGTGGCTTGTTTAAAACTACTTGATACTTTTAACATGAAACCAAAACACTATTTTGTAATTAAGAGTTTAAGATACTATTCCATTGTATTCATATCCATTGTTCCTTTTTTTCTGTGGGAAGGAATATCGTTGTGCCATTTTAAGATTAAGGAATGAAAACATTGAGAAATTAATTGGTTTAAAATCAGATAGAGCAGTCAGGCGTGGTGGTGCACGCCTGTAATCCCAGCACTTGGGAGGCTGAGGCAGGAGGATTGGTGCGAGTTCAAGACCAGCCTGGGCTTCAAAAGTGAGCTCAAGGCCAGCCTCAACTGCATAGCGAGACCCTGACTCAAAAAGACAATCAATCAATAAATAAAATAATAAATCAGATAGAGCAGAACTCTGGGCATCTACTTTTGAGGTCTACTCATCACACCAAGAAAGATACACATAAATATGTGATGAACTATTATACAAGCTCCAGATAGCTAATATATTGGTATTTCTGTTATTCAGACTTGTGTAGTAACTGAGAAGGAACATATTATGAGCACAGACTGATATTTGCATGTCAGAAACAATTAACAAATATTTATTTTGTGCTTACAATGTGTCAAGCCTTATCAGATGTCCTTCTCCAGTAGAATAAAAGCTGGATAAGCAGTAGGTGGGGATAAAGATGGTGGTAGCTACATAGGAAGAGATGAGACACAGATGACAAGCCAAGTTTGTGATTTGTTTCTGGTTTTCAAGACAAGGTTTTGCTGCGTGTAGTTCAGGTTGGGCTTTAACTTACTATATAGTCCAAGTCAGCCTTAAATTCATGGCAATCTTCCTGCCTCAATCTCCCAGGTGTTGGGATTACAGGTGAAGACCACCATATCTATGCTTATTCTTTACACTTATATTCATTTATGAAACAATTTTTGGTACCAGATACTATTCTATGTTCCTAAATACAAAAGTGAAGAAAACAGAAAAATCCTTATTATAAAGTTTAAATGGTGGTAGAGGTGGGGGATACATACAAAAAAAAAAAAAAAAAAAAAAAAAAAAAAAAAAAAAAAAAAAAAAAAAAAAAAAAAAAAAAAAAAAAAAAAAAAAAAAAAAAAAAAAAAAAGAAAGAAAGAAAAACATGAGGTATGTCAAGTAATAAATACAGTAAAGAGGAGAAAAAGAACCTTGAGAAAAGATTAGGTAAGGCTGTGGGAAGGGCATGTGGAAAGAGTAGCTCTGTCAACTTAGGGAACAGACAGCTGAAATCTCCTGAGAAGGGGAAGGGAAATGGAGCAATGCTGGCAGCAATCTGGAGGGAGAGAACTCTAAGCAGAGTTCAGGTAGCTACAAAAGACCTGAAGCAAACAAGGTACATCTGAAAGCCAGCAGGAATGCAGGTGCAGCTAGGAGGGAAAAGAGTGAAAAGGCAATGTGCATATGCCTTACTCTTCCAGCAACAAACTGCATGCGCTCTCCAACAGAGTACACACAATATCACAACTTGCAAAAAATTTTAAAGCCCACCAGATGGGTGTTATCTAAATACAGTAACCAGTAATATTATTTCTTCAGAAGCCAACTCAAATAACCACTCACTACCAGCTACTGGCTACATTGGGTCAGATTTCCAACTGCATCCAAAGAGACTTAGTAACTAAGACCAATCTTTGTACCTGGTTTCCTCAGCTCCAACATACTATACACAATATACCAGACTGAGAGGGGTAGTTACACCCAGGAATCACACAATTTTGATATATAATGTCCAAATGATTTGAAGATGGCAAAAAGAATATTAGAGTGGGGCCCAGGAGATAGTGCAGGGGCACAAGTGCCTGCTTGGCAAGTGCAAGGTCCTGAGTTCAATCCCCAATACTGGGGGGAAAAAAAAATCAGACATTAAGGCTTTCCAGCTAAAGTTCCACATCTTAAGGGGCAAAATGAAGTTGTATCTTTATCTATCCTATCAGAAGAGTTTCCTAGATTTACAGCTCCATTCCCACTGCTTCCACAAAAGACGTTTAGGTTGGCAACTCTTACTTTCAACACGGTGTAGTTATTGAAGTTTGCATCTAGATTTTGAAAAGACTTGTAAGAATAGCTATTAAGCATGACTTGTTGCTCTCACTCAACCAAATCATGTATGGGGATCCTGTCCCTTCCTGGAACACTTCCTCTTGTTCTTCTCCAGTGATTTATAGGGCAAGAGTCCTCCAGGACTATACATCAGATGAAGTAGCTTTTCCATGTTTTCTCCCAAGTGACCATTCCTCTGTGTCTAAGTCATATTCTTGAGGTGTTCTGGGATGGCAGGTGAAGAAAGCTGAGAACCACTAATCCAAATCCTTCAGGCTGAACTAAAAATCCCAGTTCCTCTCCAGAGCTTTTCAAACTCACCTCATGATGAAAGGAGAGCTCAGTCCCACCTTCAAATACATATTATTATTATTATTATTATTATTATTTTGTCTTTTTGAGACAGGGTCTCGCTATGCAGTTGAGGCTGGTCCTGAGCTCACTTTGTAGCCCAGGCTGGTCTCGAACTCGCACCAATCCTCCTGCCTCAGCCTCCCGAGTGCTGGGATTACAGGTGTGCGCCACCACGCCCGGCTCATATTATTTATTACTAACTTCACAACAAATAAAAAGCTTATTTCAGCTTTTTACCTTTTTTATAATCTCAATTATGGCAAATGTTTCCTTACAATTCAGGGCACCTGCTCTAGGAAAAGATATCTGTATCTCATACTTTCATATGAAGAAAAATAACATAAAAAAGATTGCTATTACAAAGAATGTTTGTTTTCATAAAGAAATAGCAAATTTTCTCCAAAGAAGGTGATACAGAAGAAACACTGGTTCTTAGAGTCAACTCTAGAAACCACAGTAGAAAAAAATCACTTACTTTGCCAGATTAAGAATTGCCCACAGCTGACTAGTGAACTTACACTAGGGCTGCCCCAGACATCATGAATTCAGCTTCCCAGAATGCTAGCATTACAGGTATGTACCATCATGCCCTACTGGTTTTCTTATCATTTAACATTTTGCCATAGACTGTAATGGTTAAGTCCTAACTAACACAGAGGGTCCAAAAGAGTACATTCTCTTTTTTTCACTAATGATTAAGGGGGAAAAAAAAATCAGTGTATTTTAAAACTATTAAATATTACAAGCAGCTTCTACATAGATTTAATAAATGTGCTCCTGCTTTTATTTACAATTCACTGAACAGTACAGTTAATTTACCTAAAAAAGTATCATTTTGAAAATTTTTAAAGAACTAGTCATTTTATACTACAAACCTATGTGTCACATAGAGAGGTTACCTTCAATCTGCGACTAACATGGATGGTTTTCATTGAAAAATGGTGAATCAGAGGGCTAGCCAAATAGCTCAGTGCATTAAAGCACCTGCAAGCAGGCTAGAGGCTGGGGGTTCAATCCTTGGGCCTGCTATGCCAGCCCCACCACTGGGGTTCACTAAGACAGTAACTGAGACTGGGCGTAATCCCAACTCTTAGGAGGCTGAAAACAGGTGGATCACTATGAGTACCATCTAGTAGTGAGAACCTGAACACCCTGTAGCAACTTCCCTAAAATACAAAAAAAAAAAAAAACAAAAAACAAAAAACAAAACAAAACAAAAAAAAACCAAAAAACCAAAACTTCTGTGACATGTAGGTCCTTTCACCAGAGGCCATCAATGTGTCCTGTTTAAAGAACCCACCTGTGCACAAAAGATGAATGCAAGGGTACAGCGCTGCTTCTGTAGTCACAAAGAATGACAGAATAATGAAAGTATCATCAGCTTAAATTATCAATTAATATGATTTTTAATAGTTTTCAAAGTACTCTCAAAGCCTATCGGTTCACTGCTCTGCACAACTAACAACCTTTTGAGACATATTCCAACTGCAAATAATCACTTATAGTCATTTAATATGCACCCATTTCTTTTAGGAAAATAACACTCAAATCAACCCAACTGATGGTTCTGTACTTAAAAAAACCCCCAAAAACCTAAGCACATTTCCAAGGAGATTTAACTATCACTGTTTTCTAGGTGAGTATATTCTTAAGTGGTTGATAATTAATTCTTAAAAGATTAAACTGATATTGCTGCTGGGTATAGTGGTATACACCTATAATCCCACTATTCGGGAAGCTGATGCAGGACAACTGCCATGAGTTTGAGGATAGTCTGGGCTATGCAGTGAAACCCTGCCTCAAAACAAACAAACAAACAAAAAAACCTAAAAAACAACAACAAAATCACCAAAAAACATACAACCCTCTCCAGTAACAATAAGTAAATAAATAAATAAATAAACTGGTACCACTATCACAAAAGCACTTCAGAGAAATAATGCAAATATTTCTAAATCACTCCCTCTGTGTAGTCATTACTCTCCACCACATTCACATTACAAGGCCACAAGACCAGCCCTAATTTTTTTATTTGGACACAGGGTCTCCTTCACTAAGTTGCCAGACTGGATTGAAACTTTTCATCCTCCTGCCTCAGCCTCCCAGGGTGCTGGAATGACAGGAGTGTACCACCATGTTTGCTTCAAGCTATTATTTATTGTATAACAAACTGTGTAGTATTTGTCTTTCATGTTAGCAAGTCCAAAAAATAGATGTTCACATTTATCTACATTTGAATAAACAAATAGTAAAAAATGAAAAAACATTTACCTATAGAGTAGGGGTGTGAAATGTGAAAAAGGACATGGCTGAATGCAAGATTTCAATTACTTTTTATTTTTGAACTATAGAAATAATTACCACTCAAAAGTAAAATAAAAGGACATACTGCTGAAATTGCCAATCAAAAATTTTTGTACTCTCCTCCACTTTCATCATGTTTTTTTTTTTTTTTTTTTTTTTTTTTTTTTTTTTTAAAAAAAAAAAAGCTTCTAAGGAAAGAAGGAGAAACTTTAAAAAAAGTACTGATGAAAAATATTTGGAGAAAAATTTCCACTGTTACTTTCTCCCTTAGACATTAGTACAGCAACTCAAATTTTCCTCTTCTTAAGAAGTCTCAGATGAGGCAGCAGCACAGGTCCAACATCCATGGCAATGCATGTGGCCATTCTTCTACTTATACATTACTTCATGTTTTCTATGACTATTATTTTTTTTTCAAATTAATACATCTCTGGCCAAAGAAAACAATTTTAATTATGGGAGGCGCTTCTTCAGGTTTGCCAGATGAGTGCCTACATAGCTCAGTTCTGTGAGAAAGGCCTGCTTTAGAATGCTATGTGACTTATAAGCCATGGAGAAGTACCAGAGACCAGAAGAATATGAATGACCAATAAACTAGACATTAGGAAGACCAATAAACTAAGCAATGTGGGTTGAAAGGAATAGCTTTGAGTTACTTTTTCTCTCTCTTTTTTTTTTTTGGAAGTATTGGAGAGTGAACTACATTCCCAGCCTCCAGTGCCCCTACCCTTTTGGAACAGGGTCTCATTAAATTGCCCAGACTGCTCAAATTTGTGATCCTCCTGCTTGAGCCTTCTCCCTCAAAGCATTGCAATTTTTCTGAATCTAATTCTACTAATACTATCACTAACATGAATCTTCAATCAATGATTGAATTTCTCTGAAATTCAGTTTCTATAATAATAAAATAAGTTTACACTACCTGGAGATCATGGGAATTAAATGTGCACACTGGCAGGATACAGACTATTGTGACTGGCTCAAGCATGGGGAAATACAGCAGGAAGAAATACTGTAGTTATGTTAAGAGAATTATTAGTATATCTGCTTAGATTTTTAAAGAGTGCTCTATTCTGTCCATTTCAGCTAATTTCATAGCTAACCCAAAAGCAAAGGCCAACCACTTCCCAAGAGGATGATAACCTCCTACTGAATATTTTTGAGGTTGCCAGCTGTGATACAATTCCAGCACTCAGGACATTGAGGCAGAACTGCTGAGAATTCAAGGCTAGCCTGAACTATACAAGACCATATCTTAAAAAGCTGAACAAAAAATGTTGCTTTTGAGGTAATGTAAGAAAATTATTCCAAACATAATTTTAGCATTACATTGTGCTATAATCAATATGCTGAACCCCTTAAAGGTTCTTAAGACCAATATCTGATTCATCCTGTGTACAACAGTGTATGGTTTTGCTATTGATATGTTTTCTGCTTTATCTGCTTCCAGTTCCTCTTAGTTCAAAGAGAAGTATATTCTTTTCCTTTTTTTTTTTTTTAAGCAACATCAATAGGGAGGTGGGTCATGCCCACACACTGTACTCTGTAGAACAGTTGTGAGGACAACATGCAATATGTCAACTTTCAAAGAAAAGAAAGGGGAAAAGAAAACAAAATAATAATGTTGATTTAGAAGGGTTAATGTTTAATTGTTTGATCAATCTTACATACCTATATGTATTAATCTAAACTGATCTGATGATGAAAATATGTAATACAACCCGTGTTAAATTTAAACAATAAAAAAAAAAATGGAAAAAAAAGAGAAAATTATAGGGCTGGTGAGATAGTTCAGTGGACTAAGCACCTGCTTAGGCAAGTGCAGGGACTGGGGTTTGATCTCCAGCACCACATGCTGCACCAGACCTGTTTCCGGGCACCCTGAGCCAGCCACCAGCCACCAGCCACCTGTAATCCCAGTGCTGCGGAGGCTGAAAATAGGATTATTGCAAGTCCGAGCTGCATAGTGAGACTCTGTCACAATGAATGAATGAATGAATGAATGAATGACTTTTTAAAAATAAAATAGCAAGGGAAGCTGAGAACCTTTCTGAGTAGGTGACTAGGATCTAGTCAACACGAACACATGACATCTGTATTTACCACTTCAGTGACTTCACCTATGTCTTTATTTACTCCTCCTTAATTCAGAGATGAATTACCATCACCCCAGTGCAGATACTAGGTTATTCTAGAAAACATCCAAGTGTAAGTAAACGTAACTACCAAATGTAAGATAAAAAACATTTAAAGCAAACACTAGATTTAAAAATCACTGCCAGAATTTTCTGAAAGAAAATTTGTAACAAAATTTAAAGATCATCTCACTTTTTTTTTTTTTTTTTTTTTTTTTTTTTTGTACTGGGGATCAAACTTGGGACCTTCTGCTTGCCAAGCAGGCGCTATACTATTACTGAGCTCTCTCTCCACCTTTGTCATTTCTTTTTTAGTCTTTTTGAGTTAGGGTCTCACTATGCAGTTCAGGCTGGTTTTGAACTCACCTTATAACCTAGGGTGGCCTCAAACCTGAAGTGATCCTTCTGTCTTAGCCTCCTGAGTGCTGGGACTGTAGGTATGCACCACCATACCCAGCTCATCAATAGATTTATTAAGGCAGGAAATTACTATTAAAACTGAAATCCAGTGGGGGACATACCTCAGTGGTAGAGTACCACAGCAAACAAAATCTGTCTTTATAAAATCCTACGCTTGTGGAAGATTACTTCTTATCAGCAAAAATACTTGCTACTTAAATTCAAACCAGTTGAAACTGCCACTATGTAATCCATGAGAAGTGAAGTATGTGTTAGAAATATCATATCCAATGGAGTAACCAGTCCCTGCTGGGCCCAGGTCAACCATTAAATTAGCTAAAATGGACAGAACAGAGCACTTCTTAAAAAAAACTCAGCAAATGCATTAATAACTCTCTAACATAACTAACCAGTTTCTTCTTTATATTTAACTCTTACAGAATGAAATAATTCAAAGTATTTTTTCAGTTCCCTAATAGAACATAAACTATTTCAGGGGTACTTGTTAGAAAAATTTCCTTAAATTCAGCTCCAACTATCTATTATAAAACCTACAGATCACATTAAAAAGGGGAGGGGACTTAAAAGAGCTGCATCCTTAAGTGTTTTTATTTCTTCCTATTCTAGGGAGGCTGTGCTCTTTTCCCCAAAAAAGTGTCTTTTTGTACATCACAGCCATACATACATAATAAGTGAAAAGGATGAAATTCAAGTATAGTACTATAATTCAGAAAGAAAGATTGGTAACAAAATGCCTCAAATGCAGTTACTTTTTAATTAAAAAGATTATCACCACATAAGGTTACTAATTTTCAGATACCAGGTGCAGGAACAACCCTGCTCTGAGCTTTCCAGATGCAAGGTGGTGACATGGGTTAGGAAAACAAAATGTGATGCCCTTCTGAGCTGCTTCCAGGAGTACAGGTCCCCAAGTACAGGCAACAGGACCTGGGGTAGGGCAAGTACTCTTCTTTCTAAAAGTCTTCTTTGTAAGACCCCAACATATTTCAGGCCATATATCTGGCCCAGAGCTCAAGAATGCTGCAGATTTACTATATGCTTCTCCCTCTGAATGCAGGACATGAACTGTGACATAATTTAGCCACAAGAACACAATGGTTCCTGACAGCAGCTCAATCTCACCACACCTCTTTCCATCCTTCTCTCTGCTCCAGCTAAGCATGTTCAATACTGGATCAGCCAAGCTAAGGACTGCCAGAACATCTATAAAATCACTAACCCCTCTTCCACAGGAGCTTTACCTTGTTATTTTTTTATGTGAAGTCTGATTTTTCTCAGACATAAAGAACTTTTCAAAGGGAGCACACAGGAAGACTGTTTTTCACTCAGAACTCTTTTAATGCTACTTTGTGCGCCTCCTGGTAAGACAAGAACGGCTGCTCACACACTTCCACACTGTCACAGGATTGCCACGCAATGGACCCTTTCCAACCAACTTCCAGCAGGTTGAGCTGGGACTCATTGTGCGCTGTGTCCCCAGCGCACTGGTGGAGCCCGCACAAGCCCGTTCTGCAGCCACTGAGGCTTTCTCCTCTGTCCATGAGCCGCTGGGCAACAGCTAACACGCATGCCCCGATGCAATCTTTGTCGCCCGCTGTCTTTTGGACCTCCCCGCCCCAGCCCAGGAGCGTCCAGTCCGGTCTGGCAGGGCAGGCTGCAGGAGAACAAAAGGCAGCAAGTCCCCTCCTCCCTCTGACTGACAGCAAGGACCCACCTTGGAGAGCTGCCGGCGCAGGCTGAAGCGCTGCACCATGGTCACGGATGATGGCAACTCCTAGCCTGCTGTGGCCCCTTCCCGGGACAGCTGCCCACGGGACATCGCTGCCAGTCCAGGTCCCTGAGGTCGGCGACTGGGGCGACGAGACTGGGGAGCATGGGGCGGGCCCCAGGCGGGGCAGAGCCGCCCGCACTTCCTGTGAGTCAGCGAGGGTCTGGCTAGGACCACCCCTTCCCTGCCCGTCCCGCCCCACCCCATACCGCTTCTGCAGGGTGCCAAGGCCCAGGAATGCCACCTGAGCCGGGCAGGCAGACCCACCGATCAGGTCTGAGTGCCAGGGGCCGCCCGTGTGTGGGTTAACTCTACTAGACCGGTCCCGCCCCATTGGGAACTAAGGGGGTTGTGGCAGGTGCATCCAGAGCTGCCCAGCTGCAACCCCTGTGCCACAATAGGGTAGAGGAGACTCCAAAGCAACTGTCTCCTCTTTCAAGAGACAAGTAACTTGGGCATTTCCACGCAGAACAGGAGGGACAGCTGGGAGGCACCTGTGAGCACAGAGATGATGAGATGACAGCTCGAGGTAACCACTCAACCATCACAGGATGGACCTACCCTTCTCCCCAGGATAAGTATGGTCATTATGTATGGCAAATATGTGCTAATAAAAATGAAAACAAAAAACATGAGCTCAACTGAAACTTGCCACCTGGTGTTGCTTGGCTGGTGTATCCCCATTGACTAGAAGGCCTGTCACCTTCCTGGCAACTCCACACTGGCCCAACACCACAGCCTCAACTGGGATGACCAGAAGTGTACAGCACATCTGTGAAGAACTTTTCCTCTACTTGTCCACGGATTTCTCAAAACAACTTAAGTTATAGTATTCAGACCCTTCAAACAAGCACATCAGAAATTCTTCATTATTATTTTATTTTTTTAAAGAATTTACTTTATTTTATTTATTTTTTTTTCTTGTTTCAGAACCTTTATTTGTTTATTCACTCATTTTTATGGCCGGCTCAGCCTGCCCCGAGGGTAGGGCTGGCGCAGCTTGTGGGGCTGGGGATTGAACCGCGGTCCCTGAAGCCACCCAACCTTTCCCAAGCAGGCACTTTAGACCACTGAGCCATCCCGCCGGGCCCTCTTCATTATTATTATTATTGCTAGCTCAGCCTGCCCTGGGGGTGGGGCTGGCGCAGCATGTGGTGCCAGGGATCGAACTACAGTCCCTATGGTTGCCTAAGCTGGCCTAAGCAGGTGCTTTACACTGCTGAGCCATCTGGCCAGCCCCAGGAATTCTTTCTCTAAAACCTTAATATTAGTGTGAGGAAATGGGCCAGGGAGATAGCTCAGCAGAAAGACAGAGGGAAGGAGGGAAGGAGGGAGGAAAGGAAGGAAGGAGGGAAGGAGGGAAGGAGGAAAGGAGGGAAGGCGAGAGGGAGGGAGGGAGGAAAGGAGGGAAGGCGAGAGGGAGGGAGGGAGGGAGGAAAGGAGGGAGGGGAGAGAGGAAGGAGGAGGAGGAAGCCAGGCAGGGAGGGAGGGAGAGAGAGGGAGGAGGGAAGAGGGAGGGAGGGATCTCTATAGTGTCACTAGTCTTTTTCTTCCGGCAGGAAAAATGCAAAGAATGACTTTAAAGCAAAGGATAGGTCTCTGCTAATTCCTAGTTATTGATAAATGTGATACATGTTTCTAAATTCACTGGTAAAGGACATACATGCCCCATAGTATCTCAAAAGGATAGAGAAGGTACACCCAATTAAAAAACTCAGATGGCAAGGCTCTCAAAAATTACTCAAATACCTAAGGTTCAGAGTATGCATAATAATTTAAACTTTTTTTGTTTGTTTTTTGAGATAGGATCTTTAATACAGGCTGGTCTTAAACTCACTCTAGTATGGCCTCAAACTCATGGCAATCTTCCCACCTCAGCTTCCCAAGTGTTGGGGATTACAGGTACATACCATCATGCCTGGATTAAACTAACATTTAATTCCACATGGAAAGTAGTCAAGAATCTGAGTTTTTTGTTTTGTTTTGTTTTTTTCTTTCTAAATGGTAAGAGTATAAGCATTTCTCTTTTTTCCTTATAGAAAAATCAAACAAGGGACTCTGAAATCTGGGAGGCCAGGAAGGATGAATGCGGAACTGCTGTGGAAATAATGAAGTTCCCTGTAGAAAAATACAGTCTTAAATATGTAGTGTGCATGACACTTAAAAAAGGAAGAGAAGCATATGTCAAAAGACTGCAGACTCAGCTATAAATTATGTACTAATCATGAACTGAGAAGGGTACAAACCCTTAAACTTCCAGATACACAGAAAGGATGGTAAGGATTAAGAGGACAATGTCTCCTCTCCATGAGAACAAACTTATTTTCTGCCCATCAAAATTAAGATGAAAGTTTAATTGCTTAGATGCAACCAACCCTACTAAAAATGGTAAGTAGAAGACAGCCATAGGCACAGTAAAAACAAAAGATACTCAGTAAAGTGAACTGTGACAAAAAACTAAGATGTGGCCTATTTTGAGGAGTTTAGCAGCTTTTTGGATGAAAGTAGTAGACCAAGAAAAACGTTTCAAAATAACATAAGGAACTACAGGGAGGAGGAAAAACAAAACCCAAAGAAATACAACAGTTATGCACCCATTCTTTTACTACTCCAGGACCCAAACAATGTATATTTAGTTTTCTGTGACCAAGATCCATACATTTTATGAATTGTGTGGAAAGACAAAAAAAAAGTGTTTTTTTAACAAATGGGTTCTGAATCTTTTTTGGTTGACAGAACCATGAGTTAGAAGTCACGATGACACTGGAAATGTGTAGTTTGGACAGTGTTCCCAGGGTCTCCAGACCTGATCTGAAGACTCTGTTGCCAATCAGGACTGAAGAATAGCTGAACGTCAAACACTGGGCAATCTTATCTTCTGCCCTCCATATGGGTAACACTTTTTTAGTAAAACAAACAGGAAAATTCTTATCTTTGATATCGTTGTCTGAGGTCTTAATATATTTTCCTTATTTGTCAAATCATCTACTTGAAAAGTAGCAAATTATCTTCATGTATATTTTGAACTTGTTTGAAAAATTGGGTTTTTATTATCATTTTAGAGAAAAAAATTACTTTAAATTAACACACGTAGCCTCACATTACAGGCAATATTAACATCTTTCTAGGTATTTACACATATATAAATATATACATAAAAATATGAATACTTCTACTTCGTGATTTGCTTTTTCACTAAAAGACACACAATATTCACACATAATGAATATCTTGGATGAATACTTACAAAACTCAAATGTTCATCCCATTTAGCTGTTTTTATAGTCAAAATACTATTATTTTTATAATAGTTCCATTCTTGAAATCTTATCTAAAAACATTTTTAAAAATACATTAGTTAAAAAAAAATACATTAGTTGAATCTAACTACTAGATTGTAGTACAATCTAGTACTACAAACTACTCATACAGAGAAACAACTACAAGTTCAAAGAGATTTTGAAATTTGCCCTGAATCTTGATGAGAATTGGATCTGCACCTCAAAATGCACACTTTCCATGACAGAACTCTATTACATCACCTCCCTCATGTTTTTACTAATTTTAAATGCACTCACAGTACTACTTAAGACATTCACATCAGTATACTTTTCTGGTAAACTGACTAGCTGTACTTATAGTTGAAGTCATGGATGAGTTTACCTGAAGCCTGGCACATCTCAAGTGGTGTGATTATAGGTCCTCTCTTATCTCTGTGGGGTCCAGTCTTGCAACATAGTATATTAAATAGGTCTCACTATTCAAACATCATTGTGGATTTTAACCAGCTTCCTGTGATAATCTAGTACAAGTAACTGTGCCAGCTACCAGTGAATCAATAATACCATAAAAATTTAACAGACTCTTCTTATGCAACACACCTGCAATTCAGAACAAGCACATAGGACACCAGACATGGACAGGTATGGAATAAAGCATTGCCTCCTTTAAAGAAGTCAAATCTAGGAAGCAAACAAAAAAACTGTCATACAGTGTGGTAAATGGTATAGTAATGATTAGTAGGGACAAGGGTGACATAAAGGGGTGTTAAACATTTCGACAGGAAAAGTCATAAAAGCTGTAGTCTGGAGATTTTTCCATTCTGAAAATGGAAAAATAGAGAGCATGAGCATCAGTATAGAGAAAATACATATGGAAAGACACAAAAATGAAACGAACAGTAAGCAAGTCTTTCAACATGAAGCAGGCAGTGTGTTACCAGCCCATGGCCTTCACAAGTTCTGCCTGCTACTATTTTCTCCTTCATAAATTATACAGAATTGTAAACAATTTTTTTCTACAAAGTACCCAATGGAAATGGCTCACAATTAGCACAAAGAATGGGACAGAATCTCTCTTTCACAAGTTAGGGTTATCTTAGCTATAGTCTCTCTTTAAAGCTAGAAGGGAAGGACTAGGAATATAGCTCGGCAGCACAACGCCTGCCTGGCAAGCACAAAGTTATGAATTTAATTCCTGGTACCCAAACAAAGAAACAAAGCAACAAACACCAACTTAAAGACAGAATGGAGAGCTGGGCGTGGTGGCGCACGCCTGTAATCCAAGCACTTGGGAGGCTGAGGCAGGAGGATCAGTGTGAGTTCGAGACCAGCCTGGGCTACAAAAGTGAGCTCAAGGCCAATCTGAACTGTACAGCCAGACCCTGTCTCAAAAAAAAAAAAAAAAAAAGACAAAATAAATAAATAGATAGATAGATGCCTATCAGTATATATTGTCCTAAAAGTAATATAATTTAATAAGTAGCAAAAAGTTAAAAGATGATCAAACAGTGAGTACTTAACTACACTCCCTTCTGTAACTAATTTGAACAATTAATTTAGAAAGCAGCTTGACTTGCCAAGTAAGTCCTTCATCTTGGTGATCTAGACACTGCTTTTCAAAATAAGCTAAATTAGGTATGCTTTTATAAAAACAATGCTGGGGCCCTGAGGGATGGCTCAGTGGTCTAAAGCCCCTGCTTGGGAAAGCTTGGGTGGCTTCAGGGACCGCGGTTCGATCCCCGGCACCACATGCTGCGCCAGCCCTGCCCTCGGGGCGGGCTGAGCCAGCCATAAAAATGAGTGAATAAACAAAGGTTCTGAAACAAGAAAATAAATAAATAAATAAATAATATAAAAACAATGCTGCCAGGCCTGGTGGTGCACACCTGTAATTCTAGCACTCAGGAGGCTCAGGCCTGAGGGAGGACCATGGTAAGTTTGAGACCAGCCTGGGCTTGAAAGTGATCTCAAGACCAGCTCAACTAAAGGATTTAGGTTTTTGGTTTTTTTGTTTTCTTTTCTTTGCTTTGGTGGTACCAGGGATCAAACTCAGGACCTTGTACTTGCCAGGCAAGTGCTTATTCTCAACTAAAGGGCTTAGTGAGATGCTATCTCAAAAAAAAAAAAAAAAAAAGTTGGTATTTCTTTTACTTATCTTCATACTTCCCCCATAGTTGTGTCTAGCAGTTCTTTTTTTAAAAAATTGTTACATAGCAATCCATTACATGTATATGAACTGTTATGAATGAACTGAATTTATCCATTCTGCTTCTACATCTGAGCTGTTATGACTTTTCCCTACTATAAATTTGCTATAAAATTCTTCACAAATTCTCTTGGAGTTCATGTAATACACTTTTCTCCCAGGTATTATAGCCTAGAAACAGAAATCGTGAATAGACTCAACAATGTTTTAAGCTAAGCAAGCATCAGTGAATAGTTTTCATTGTGGATGTACCAATTTTTTGCTTTTATAGTAACATGGATGGTTCTATTTGCTCTACATCCTAGCCAATCTTCATACAGTATTTTTGTTTGTTTTTTCAACATGGGGAATGTGTCAGAGCAGGTCACTGGAGAGGAGGGAGGGAGAAGGAAAGAAAGGGAGGGAGCGGGGAAGAAGAGAGAAAGAGGGAAGGAGGGAGGGGGAGAGAATGTGAACATGTGAGTGAGCAAGCATATACTTGCACGGCTGGCATGGAACCAAGGGATTTATGCATGCTATATGAGCTATATCCTTAGCTTTCATCTATCTTTTGAAGAAGATTCTTAGAACATTTTCATCATTAGACAAAGATATTTTTTAAACCTCTTTAAGGTGCTGCTTATTTCTTCTATATTCTTCCAAGTATTTACATTACATCAATCTTCCTGACTATTAACATTTTTCTCCAGTAAACGTAACAATTCGACATAAGTATATTACTATTCATTAGTGTTATGTGCCTATTGAGTGCCAGACAACTTAGGTGATTATTACAGTACTTCCTATGCAGCAAAGAACACCCAGCAAGATTATGCCTATGAAATACTTAATCATTATAAAATCAAGTACCTAGCACAATTTACAAGGTTTTCATAGGCTAGTTCCCACTTTGCCTTAATACAGCTCACACTATTCTCACTGGTACCCCAAAATTTCAGCTTAGTTTCCCACTCCTTCAGGAGGGAAGCCTTTTCTGTTAACCCTCACCAACTCCCTTTCTATCCTTACTATATTTTTATTTTATTGTATTTTTTTGGTTGAACTATTTTTTACATGTTTTTTGTTTGTTTGTTTTTGGTGCTGAGGACCAAACCCAGGGCTTCCAGCTCACTAGGCAAGCATTCTAACGCTGAGCTAAATCCCCAGCCTCCTTACCTTACCCTAAATCCATTCTTCCTACACTATGTTGCAATTTGCATGTCCAAATTTGCTTATCAGAATGTGAGTTCCTTAGAGGTGGAGATCTCATCAGACTCATAGTGGTATTTGCTGAATGATGGTTTAAAAATATAAAACACTGCTCAATGCTCCATAAGTATTTACAATTTCTAAGATAGTGGTATTTTTTTCCTTTCTCCTTCATTTACACCCCCTCTTTATAAACTCTCTCATCTGTCTACCTAATTTTTACTTCTTTTCCATTGTAAGAATGAACTTTACTGACTTTGTGTCATTTATCTCCTGTTCATAAATGGTTAATATCCACACTTAAGGGCCAGCCTGACAGCTCAGCAGAATAAAGTGCCTTCTTAGGCAGAGCACGTGGCCAGGGTTCGATCCCTAGCATGCTGTGCCATGTCAGCCCAGCCTACAGGGCTGTGATCAGACAGCAACTGAGACTGGGCGTAGTGATGCACACCTATAATCCCAGTGCTTGGGAGGCTGAAAACAGGAGAATCACTACAAGTTTGATCTATGTAGTGAGACCTTGTCCTAAATACAAGAAAGAAAACAAACACCATATATATGTATATATATATACATATATACATATATATGTGTATATATATACATATATATGTGTACATATGCTTAATATACATATTTAATATATGTGCCCTATAAAATTTAGAAAACCCAAGTGAATATGAATAGGATAAAATTTATTCATAATATAACCATGCAGAAATAATCACTATTAGTGTTTTACTTATTTTTTCACTACTAGTGTTTTTTTTTTTTAAAGAATTTTATTTATTTATTTTCTTGTTTCAGAACTTTTGTTTGTTTGTTTATTTATTTTTATGGCCGGCTCAGCCTGCCCTGAGAGCAGGGCTGGCGTTGCATGTGGTGCCGGGGATCGAACCGCGGTCCCTGGAGCCGCCTAAGCTTTCCTAAGCAGGCACTTTATACCACTGAGCCATCCTGCTGGGCCCCACTACTAGTGTTTTGATAAATTTCCAAATGAGCTTTTCTCCCTCTTGTCTTTAAAAAAAACTTTATTCATATACAGGCAAAAAATGAATTGTGATCTTCATTTTTAGAAGACACAAGACTAAAGTTAATTTTGTGTATAGCTCATTATAGGACTCAAGCTTATTACTGATATTTAAACTGCACTAACTTTTGTACTATCTACATTAACATTAAAACATTACTAATTTTATAACAATCTAATGTTGTCTTCTTTGATTACCATTTTCTATGGTTTCTCTCTGCATGTTTGTTTATTTAGTATTTTTTAGGGAAGGGTCTACAAGGTGTTCAGGGTCTCACTACTAGATCAGACACTTTACAGCCTCCCAAGAGCTGGGATTACAGGCACGCAAGGCCACACCAAGTCTCAACCGGCCCAGTCTCAATTGCCAGTGCCCTGGGGGCGGGGCCGGCACAGGGGTGGGGGTGGGGGGCAGAACGAACTCCTGGCCCCTGGTGCTTTAGTCAGCTAAGCTATTTGGCCAGCCCTTTCTCATTGTGTTTAACATGAGTAATCTTTGTGCTCTTTATTTTATTTTATTTTATTTTATTTTTTTGTGCTCTTTAAAAGAAAAAAAAAAAAAAAAACCTATGCTAACAAAGCAAACTATGTTTTAAAAAGTTTTTCTATTAATTTTACAAAGGAACATAACTTAGTATTTACCAAACCCTCTAGTTTTCCTAGTGAGCTCATCACATTAAATTTCTGCACATGATTAAGGGAAAATACTTATTACAGTAACATAAAAATGTATTAAGTCTCCTTCAACCATTTCAGATTGAATCTTATTATTACAGTAAGTCCCTGACTTAGAAACATGTGAGTTGCAAATTTCCACAGATGAACTGATCTCACTTTAGCAACACTGGTAGTGTATCTTTACCTTGTAGTCTTACTTTACCATTTTAAGGTAATTGTGAAGTAAAAATAATTTACAGTATTTTTTGTGTTGGTTTTTTTTTATGCTTTACGTTGTACATTTATGTCAAAGGTGTGTAATATGAATATTCTCCCAGAATGGAACTCATTTGTAAGAAAGGGACTTATTCATGAGAGACCTCGCCCCCAAAGCAATGTTCATTGCTGCCTGTACAGAAAAGAAAAACTGTTGTTTTTAGATTACAAGGTTACGATCATAGTTACGACTTCACTGCCACTTTACTGCTCATCACATCAGACATCATGTAAAATGCAGGAAAAATGTCAAATGAAAGAATCTCTTCAAGATTATAAAAGTTATGCCGGGCGTAGTGGCGCATGCCTGTAATCCCAGCACTTGGGAGGCTGAGGCAGGAGGATCACTGTGAGTTCGAGACCAGCCTGGGTTACAAAAGTGAGCTCAAGGCCAGCCTCAACTGCATAGCAAGACCCTGTCTCAAAAAGCCAAATAAATAAATAAATAAATAAATAAATAAATAAATAAATGTTACAATGGGAGAATTACTGAGAAAAAAATCTGTTAAATACAGGATGCCAAAAGAGTTTTCTTCTACAGTTGAATCATCTTTTGAATTAATGCACAATACCTGCTCTGATTTTAAGTTATTTTACTGGTGTCCTATCATATCGGAAAACTTTATACACTTCACAGCTTTTTTGCTGTCGTTTGGAAACTGTTGTTATATTACCTCAGATCACAGAATATGAGTATAATGCTATTTAAATCACAGAACACTGGACAGGATTTAAAGGTTGCATAGCCCAGGTTTCCTTCTTTCTAGACTCTGAAGCCATGAACTGTTGAGTTGACTTCTAGGAGGCAATTAATTACTGGTTACCAGCTACAGAGAAAGGCAGCAGGCTCAGAAAAGTGAAAAGAATACCCCACCATTATATCTGTGGAATATCTAAGATTAGAAAACGAATTTCTAAGCACCAGTCCAATCTTTTTTTTTTTTTTTTTTCGAGCTGAATAAAACTGTGAGCAATGGTTTCTATTTTTTAATTATACAAGTGTATTAGTTTTCTTTGCTGTGACAAAATGTATGGCATAAAACATTTAAAGGAGGAGGGGGGGGCTGGGGAGATGGCTCAGTGGAATAAGCGCTTGCTTGGCAAGTGCAAGGTCCTGAGTTCAATCCCCAGTACTGCCAAAAAGGAAAAAAAAAAAAAAAAAGATTTACTTTGACTCAGCTTCACAGATTTCAACTCACAGTCAACTGGCTCCATCGTGCTCCCCATCCTATTACTGAGAATTGAATCTAGGGAGACTTCAACATAAACCACACTCTCAGCTGTTTTGTCTTTTATTTTAAGAAGGGGATAACTGCATTCTACCTTCTCACCACTTCTATTTTGCTTTGGCTTATACTTGTTGCATCTGTTCTTTAATTCCTTCTTCTTCTTTTTTTTTTTTTTGTCTTTTTGAGACAGAGTCTCGCTATGCAGTTCAGGCCAGCCTTGAGCTCACTTTTGTAGCCCAGGCTGGTCTCGAACTCACACCGATCCTCCTGCCTCAGCCTCCCGAGTGCTGGGATTACAGGCGTGAGCCACCACGCCCGGCATCTTATTCTTCTTTTCTATTAATTAAATAGCTTTTATTTATTCCATTTTCTGTTAGTTTGCTGGACATTTTTGTTATTGAGTGGTTATTCTGAAAATTACAATATATTCTTACCTTATTACATTTTTGCCTTAGCAATGTTCCATACAGTCAGTCCTTCAAAACAATGCAACCTATTAACATATCACTATTCCTTTTCCTATTATTCCTATTGTTCTTGAATATCTTATTTCTGTAATAAGCCCTACAAGAGTCATATTATTTTAAAGTTCCTCTACTAACTTAAGGAAATTTACAAGAGATTTGTAAATAAAATAAACAAAACAAAATAATACCATGGAGGGGGGGCTTTTGGATTAGCTCAATGGGTTAAGTGCTTATATGGGCAATCCCAGTGAGGCACAGGGGATGGTGGTTCCATCTCTACACCCCACCCTTAAGGCAGCCTGAGCCTGCTAAAAATAAAATAAAATAAAATAAAATAAAATAAAACAAAACAAAATAAACCATGGATTCCAGCTCAGCTTCTATTTACAGATGTTTTTGCAGGCCCAGAGCTTAGCAGCAGGTGTTCAGAACTATGTCACAGCATCCAAGTTTACAGGCACTATGTCTGTAGCTGGCACTCCAGGGATTGCACAGCTGTCAGCTTTGGGGGTGTGGATGCTATAGAGCATCACATGGACCATACCCAGTTTGGCAACCTATAAAGCTCTTATCTTCAGTGGGACCTCAACGTTTGCTTCTTGGTGTGTGAAGAACTTTGATTTTATCCCATCCTGCCCTTGAACTATTTCCAAGAAGATTATAGAATGAGTTCTTATGTTGGACAAAAGGAGACTGTAATTCAGTTCTCATGGTGCTTTAACCTTGTAATGCTGAGCCATTTGGTTACTATTTGTAGTCCTAAAATGCTCAATGGGAGCCAACTGCATATGACTCAAAGTGTAAAACCTAATGAAAACCAGACCTAAATAATACATGTATTCCAGATTTCCTTCACTCAAATCAAAGAGAAGACTAAGCCTGAATATCCAGAGCTGTGTGTGTGTGTGTGTGTGTGTGTGTGTGTAACCAGGGATTGAACTCAGGTTCTTACACTTGCCAGACAAGCGCTTATTCTACTGAGCTATCTCCCAGCCCCTCAAATTTTAAAGTATCACTGTGACACATGAGGTCAACAAAAGGAAAACGAAGTTTGTATCTAAGAACATAGTAGGGGAAATGTGAGACACAAGATGATCAATAAAAGGAATCTTGCTGTGACAATACTATGCTGCTGGTGGCTAAGAGTGGAGGGGGCAGATAAGATTCCAAGCCTTTGTCTTCCGTACTTCACAACAGGAAAACCCCAATTTCAAAGCACATGGTATGCACTTAAAAAAGGGTTTGGATTTCTTATGTTTTACTTTTGGGACAAAAGACTTTAAGAGCAAGCTTCTATCAAAGCTCCTTAAAGTCTAACAAATACTTCCTTAGAAGGGAAGCAACAGATTAAAGGTGGAGAACTGAGCAGATCTACCTCTACTCTTTACTAGAACTGAATAATAAAAGCCATACACCCATCAATGCAAAGAATATGAGATGAGACAGCAACAGAGATGTCCACAAAACTTTAGAAGGTGAAAAATGCACATTTAAGTAATAAGTCACTGGCATGATGTTGCAGGAAATCAAAAGCCAGCCAACATACAGCAAATTAGTCCTGAGGTTACAGCTTAAAAGTATCACCAGCTGCTCTGAAAGCAGAGACCTAGGGTAGGCCTAACAACAGGAGAGTTGAATGTAAGTATTTATAAAACAGACCAGCAGTTTATTCTCCCAATACAGATGAAGGTGAGTACAAGATGCTTTCTACCTGCTGAGACTAATACAGGAGATGGGCATAGAAAAGTTAGCTGGGGAAATGAGCAGGACCTGTGAATTACAAGATCCCAAGGTGTTGCCAAATAACCCTCAGGACTCTATCTGGAACTTCCCAAAAGCTCCCAGGAGATAAGGACAGCATGAAAGAAGACTAGATGCCATGGGAAGCTGACTTCCCACAGTAGCCCACACTGCACTTCCTTGATGCAAGGTGCATTTTTATTTTTGTTTTTAATCTTCTTTTTGTCTTGTACTGCCCAAGTTCTCTCTGTAAACCTGATTTCTTCTGCACCCTTTCACCTCTCACTTTATTTCCAGGTCCAATTCTTTGTTCCAGGTAAGAAGGAATTGGAATACTTTGGTTTTTTTTTAAAGAATTTTTTATTTTATTTATTATTTTTTTTCTTGTTTCAGAACCTTTGTTTGTTTATTCACTCATTTTTATGGCCGGCTTAACCCACCCCAAGGGCAGGGCTGGCGCAGCATGTGGTGCCGGGGATTGAACTGCGGTCCCTGAAGCTGCCCAAGCTTCCCCAAGCAGGCGCTTTAGACCACTGAGCCATCCTGCCGGGCCCCGGAACTGGAATACTTTGATTGGTGAACTTTTTTCTTCCTCTCCCCCCCCCCCCTTGCAGTACCAGGGATTGAACTCAGGACCTTGTGCTTGCCAGGCAGGCTTTTATGCCACTGAGCTATATCCCCGGTCCCTGATGAACCATTTCTAAAGGAACTACTCTATGACAAATAAAACAATGAACAAGTGAGGGCTTGTTTAGCTGAGGGCTAAAGTGAGGCATCACTTTGGGGAGAGTAAAACTGATACAACAGATGAGCCCAGCACCTGCAAGGCTGAGGCAGGAGGACTGCTGCAAGTTTAAGGCTGGCCTGAGCTACATAGTTTAAGGCCAGCTTAGACTGCACAACAAGACCCTGTCTAAAACAAAAACAAGAGATGAAAATGTGGGTACTCTTCCAAGACTGGCAGACAGGCTCATTATTACCACTATTTTTGACCCAAAGGGAACTACTTCTCTGAAAAGCCTGACTGAAAAAAAAGAGACCTCAGAATACTGGAAATCTTGGGTCCAAACAATAAATAAGGCCTTGACCTGATACTCTGCAGGAAAGCCTATCCACCCACAAGCCCTCACAAAGAGGGCTTCCCATACCATCTAAATGCTTCTGCCAAGTAAGAGGAGAAGGCATGGTTGATCAGATATTTGAGAAAAGTCTTTAACACAGAGACAGATCACAACAGTACAGGTAGCACAGTAGGGGCTGCAAGACCACTCCCCTGAGTCTGGCAATAGCCCAGAGCCAGTCCTCTCTGTCCACTGCAGGTTGCTGGAAGCCTCTGACTCAGGATTACTCTGCACCTGCCAATCATTCCTGTCAGACTAACCTAGTGAGTCAGTGAGAGGTGCAAAGCTGGAGTGCACATCTCTGGAAATCTGAAAACCTGATTTTATCTGTGGGGTTTTTGCTTTCCCTATCCTCTTGGCTATACTTTTCTGGTCATGCTACATTTTTATTTCTGCTGGCTCAGATCTCCCTTGAGCATGTTTTCTGGTTATCTTCAATAAATACAGTCATTTTTCTTCCATCACTGGATGTATGCTTGAGACTCTTTGCTCACTGTACACAAGAACCTGGATTTACCTGTTGGATCTGTCTTGTGGCATCAAAAATACCCATGAGGTGAGAAAAAAAAAAGAACCTGGTACAGTATAAAAAGTAAAAGAAAATATTCCAGGAATAATAAAACAGAACAAAATAAAAGCAAATAAATAAATAAATAAATAAGTACTAAATGCTATTTTAAAAATTCAGGTTAAAAAAAAAAAAAAAAAAAAACTGGAGAGCTGGGTGTGGTGGTGCACACTTGTAATCCCAGCACTTGGGAGGTTAAGGCAGGAGGATCAGTGCAAGTTTAGACTAGCCTTGGCTACAAAAGTGACCTCAAAGCCAGCCTGAACTGCATAGTGAGACCCTGTCTCAAAAAGACAAAAAAAAGAAAAAGAAAAAACTTGAAAAGTTAGAAATATAACAGCAGAAATACTTAGTAAAAGGATTTTAAGACAAATTTTATGAAAGTTTCTCAAAAACTAGAACAAAAAACAAAAAAAAATTTAAATTCTTGTATGTCAGACTGCGTTTTTCTGTAAGAAAATAGAAATTCAGCCGAACAAGTCAGCAGATTAAAGTGCCTGCAAGCATGTGTAGGGGCAGGCTATGCCTCTGGGGTGCAGTGAGACAGGCAACTGAGACTGGGCATGGTGGTGCTAGCCTATAATCAACAGCTCTTGGGAGGCTGTAAACAGGCAGATCACTACCAGTACTATTTAGTAATGAGACCCTGAACACCTTTGTAGACTCTTCCCTAAAATACAAAAAAAAAAAAAAAAAAAAAAAAAAAAAAAAAAAAAAAAAAAAAAAAAAAAAAAAAAAAAAGGGCACCTCAGGAAAGTGGGAAATGGGATCAGCAATTCTAGTTATTCAAACCAGGTTTTAAAAATATTTTCTACTCTGCAATAAACATGAAGTGAAAATAAATTTTCCTTGGGTTACACACATTAAAGAAAACTGGGAGATTGTCATAAATAAGTCTGTGGAAACACTTTCCCAAAATATAGAACTTAAAATAACAGATTTATAAGCAAGTACAATGTTTCATACACCTAGTGTTGAAAAGCAAAGTGTTGAATTTTAAAGTCTTAGTTTCAACAATGCTCTAAAGAATTAAGGACAAATAAACATATTTGAAAAGACAGAATTTTCTTTCACATGTTCCTGTAGCCTCACCATTAATCTAAGGTCACAACTCAGTCTTCCTTTGTTAGAATGCTTCTCAGTGTTTTCCAGCTGAGATTTCTTACATAGTACTAGTATAATACAAGATTATGAAGCCACAATGAATGACACAAGATACATCTGACAGGAAGACAACAATCACTGGGTATAAGCCGTGAAGAGAAAGACAGTATTTATAGAAAAGTATTCATAAACACCCAAAATTACACAAAAAGCATAAAAATCTTTTTTACTCTGGACATTTGTACCCTTTAGAAAGCTTTCTTTTGCTAGTTTCATTGGTAAATAATCCTTTAAAAAAAAAACAAACAAACCCTAATTTCAAAGGAATTCCATTTAAACAGTAGTTAACTCTACCTAGTAAAGATAGGCTACACGTAAAGGTTATACATCTAAATGCAAAAGTAGATTTTACTTTATTTATTTCATTTAAACACTAAAACTATAAATTTTCATAATTATGAAAAAAAGATATAAAAGTCCAAGCTGTCTTGGATTTCTGTACCATTCCAGAAATAGCTGTGCCCTGATGCAAGAACAAAAAGTGATGTATAGGTGCTGTAGACAAATGCAGATCTGATGCAAGTAACCTATACTGTTGTCTCAGTGTTCCTGAGCTGCCCTCCAATCAGAGAACTTTTACACCCATTCTCACAGAACTAAACTTCTGCCAGAACACAACCATCTGCACATTCCATTTTTATGCTGAGAAGCTTAAACAAGTTCACCCTATACTAAAGCTCTCCAGCAACTGTCCGTATAGAACACATAATAATACAAATATTTATCTGCTTAAACAGACTCTAATTTTATGTTTGATATACTTCATCACAAATTATGTAAAAGAGGAGCTGGGGATAGTGGTACATGACTATATCCCAGCACTCTGGAGGCTGAGGCAGGAGGATCATTGTAAGTTAGAGACCAATTTGGGCTACAAAGTGAACTCAAGGATAGCCCGCACTGCTTAGCAAGAACCTGTCTCAAAAAGACAAAAAAAAAAAAAAAAAAAAAAAAAAAGGTAAAGAAATGTATGATTCCCAAGGAATATGTAAAATAGAACAAAGCTTAAAAGCTGTGTTGTTTTCTTCATTTTTTTTCATCATTATAGAAGTCTAGCTTTCTCTTGTAATCATGGGCATATTGATGTGTGGTTCCTTGGCCTTTGATGAACTCCAGTCAACCTATCTCAGAGTAGGTAATTCTGTTGTAAAATCTGTTATTATACTGGGTAAGGTGTTACATACTAATTCAAATGTAAATGATTTTTATACTATTCAAAAGTTCCTGGAGCTGGGCATGGTGGTGCACCCCTATAGGACCCTGAAGCAGGAGGATCACCAAATGTGGGAGGTCAGCCTGGGCTACATAGCAGGAGTTCAAAATCAGCCTAAATTACAGAGTAAGACCCTATTTAAACGAAAAGTTCTGTATGGAAAATTTCTTCTTAGTCTAAATACATACCCAAGTACACAGCAAGACAATAGATAATGGACTGTGCTGAGAAAACACTGTAAGTACCTTTTATATTTTTACCTCACCGTTTTAATTTCTTTGGTTGTTGTTGTTGATATAGGGTCTCAATACACAGCTCAGACTCACAGTGATCCTTGTTTCAGGCCCGCCCCCCCCCCCCATCCCGTGCTGGGATGACAGATGTGAGACACCACATCCAGTTTTGGGGCTGACCCAGTGCACCTGAGGTTCTGAGGCTCAGACAGCATGCAATACCAGGGATCGAACTTGGGACCTTGTGCTTGCCAGGCAGGTACTTAGATCACCAAGATATCTCTCTAGCCCATCCTTTCAATTTTTATTTTGTGGTATATGATGTACCTAACACAGAAGAAAAATCATACATAGGTTTTACCTATAATTTATAACTAAATGCTACTAGATATATGCTCAAACGGAGAACAGAGTAACTTTGAAAGTCAACAGTCTAGATATACAATGCCCTTTCCTTCATTTTCTGAATATCAGGTCCTGGTAGCCTATATCTGTGATTAAGGATACTCAACAAATGTTAAATACTAATCATGAATGCACCCCCAACAGTGTATAAGGAATTGTTTAATACAAGTGATAGTGGCACCCCTTTCAAAACGTCAGAACGGATTTATTTTCTTATAAAAATTTATAGAGCTCCTAAGAGAAATGGACTATCATGCTCTCACTGTACACGGAGCTTTTTGCAGCCTATAACCACATGTGTGCACATATCTCCAACCCTGGGGAGAAAATTTTAACAGATCTTACATTATCCTCCCAGAATAAATCTAATGCTTAAACCTAATTTGACTAAATAAGGTCTAATATGAGCCAGGCACGGTTGCACAGGCTTGTAATCCCAGCAGGCTAGCTCAGTTATTTAAAAAGCCTGCTTGGCAAATTCAGTCAGGTGCAGGGGACCGAAGTTTGATGACCTGCTCCATAAGCCACACCTGCCCTTAAGGAAGCCTGTGCTAGAAAGAAAAGAAAAGAAAAGAAAAGAAAAGAAAAGAAAAGAAAAGAAAAGAAAAGAAAAGAAAAGAAAAGAAAAGAAAAAGAAACAGAAAAATCCTTTAGAATACTACTTTTCAAACTAAAAACAGAATTTTAGTAAGACTGTGAAATAATTGGTTCAACCAAACAGCCACTAAAGACAACTTTTAGAATAGAAATGAAGAGCAAAAGGTAAAAATACTATACCTGACTGAGTACAACAAATTGCTGCACTTGGTAGACTCTGGGAAGTGCTGGCTCCTTTTCTGTTACACCATTACCAGACTTGGACTGTGTATATTTCTTTGAAACCACAATTTAAGAAGAAAACTACACAACTGGGCTGCGGTCGACAGCTGGACATAACAAAGTATTCCAGTGCCAATGCGGAAGGACACCTCACTGCCTTCTTCACAGCACACACATGAGAACAAGAAGACAGAGAGGAGCAAGCATGGCCCCACATGAGAACACATGGATAAATGAAGCAATTCATGGTTTTTATGGCTTCTTTGTAAAATACTGATGCCAGGAATCTACTTGATGTGGAATTTTTTGGTGGAACCCAGGAAGTTTAATTAGCATCCCAAACAATCTCAGTATCTCATGCTTAAGATTAGACATGTAAACCATTCCTCTCACATCAGTCTTCGACTTGCACAGTCTATATATACCAAGCCTTACCAATGGCAGCTAGATCACTATTCTAAGATGAACGGCAGCAGAAAATACTGTAAAAAGCATGACTTTTGTGTTAATGAACAGATCAAAAGGGAAAAAAATCAAATGTTCTTAGGTTACACACCAGCACTTTTATCTAATCCATCCAGATGAGTAACACCTGGTAGAGGAAAAATGAAAATAATCACTACTACTAACAACCAGATTACATGCCAGTAACATCAGACATGAATAGATAATAAGCCATGTACTCTGATTTCTTACTTAAAAGCACTGTGTAGAGGAGGACTGTGGTAACAGGAATTTTACTGTAATAGTTTTTTGGCTGTGAATAGAAAAGGCAGTGGAAAGCTTTCTTTTCTCTAAGGTTCAACTTTAAGTGTTAACCACTTGTTTTCAATTAGTTAAGATCAACTATCTTAACTTTTTTGCTTTAGAAACATTAGTTGGGAGGTACCCAGCTTTTTCACAGTGGAGCTCCTACTAGGGTAGCCCAGCTTCTCTGACTGCAGTGTTCTCATACAAAAATGTGTGTCAAAGGGCCAGTGAGATGGCTCAGTGGTCTAAAGCACCTGCTTAGGCAACCACTGAAATCGAGGTTTGATCCCCGGCACCACATGCTGACCCAGGCCAACCCCCAGGGTGGGCTGAGCCAGCCATAATTAAAAAAAAAAAAAAAGACTTTACACAATGTGTGTCAAAATTAAGACATCTATGCTATGGATGGCTTGCCCGCTCTTATTTAATGCTATGATAAAAAAGTTCCATTAGATATATGTACATTTATTATAATTCTATATTTTATATGCAGCTTAAGATTATTCACTCAATATGGCCCAAGGCAAGTGAAAAGATAGGCCCTTTGAGACAGGCTTAGCCATGTGCTAGCTCAGTGTCTGGTCTTAGGAAAGCTTAAAATTTTCCTCAAGCCCTAATTACCTCATCTTAAAAAATAGGGTATTGGACTGCAAATACTTTCGCAGAGAATATTACCAACTACATGGAAAAGGACCCTAAGGTTTGTTAAAATTCAGTGTTTCTTTGTTTTACATCTCAGGAAGATAGAGGAATGGTTCTTTTTTTTTAATTATTATTTTTTTAAATTTTTTTATTTTTTTAGAGGAATGGTTCTTGCCTTTATTCCTCTGAACTACAAATTTGCAACATTATATTGTGGTTAATGTGAGAAAACCCCACAACTTTTTCTTTCCCTCTACAACTTTAACTTGACAATGTAAAAGTAACTCCAAGAAGACTGTTTACTCAATTGGCCACCTCATTAAACAAGAAGTCCTATTTTTCCAGGTGCTGTAAACAACCTTTTTATCATTTTGTTTAGATAGCCAATAAAGAATATGCTGTCACTCACATTTTAATGATAATATGAAAAATGACTCTAGAAAATATTATTCTATTTTTATTGTTACTCATCTGAAAAACATAGGAGGAATAACTTAAAAATAACAGAGGAAACCAAAGTGATGCTATCAGACTGCTATTGCTCTTAGATTTCTGCCTTCGATCAAACAAGGTAAATTGGCAACCAATATTTTTTTTTTGTGGGACCGGGGTTCAAACTCACGACCTTGCACTTGCCCAGCAGGCACTTGTGCCTCGGAGCCATCTCCCCAGCTCCCTGCAACCAATATTTTAAAGGGAAACTTTCCTAACTCTCTCCCCTACCCCTAGCTTGACATTATAGATGCTCTCTGCTATGACCACCAGGATAGAAGTTGGAGATACCTTGCACAAACTTAAGGAGATCCTGGAGCCATAATTAGCTGCACAACCCTGGCAGGTTTTAATATCTCTAGGCCTGTAAAATGAGGGCTCTGATTAATGTTCTCTCTCAGACCTAACAGCTTTGAATTTTCCTTAGTCACTTGGCAACAGCAAGTGGTCTTCTAACCAAGTGTCATTTGTATTGCACAAGACTCATTTGAAACTCACACTTGCAAAATTCATAATTTCCTCATGGTTGCAATTTTTAAATCTGAGCCGTGACTTCTTATCCCAGTAAGATCCTACTGTGATAAAATGTAGTTGCTCCATTCTTAATAAATATTTGATTTAATCTTTACCTAGAGATACATATATTTTATAGTACATATATACCAATAAATTCTTACTAATTCTGTTTACAGAAGATTTTCTAGGCTAATTTTTAAAACCAAACATTTATTATTTCATATTTAAAACAATTCTATTTAGGAAAAACATTTTAAAGTATATCTATACATAAACAGAGATTCAAATTAATCCATGATATGTATTAATTGACACCCTGAAATGTCAAAGTTCACAGTGACTTCTACTCTGGTTACATTGACCAACTGAATCATAGGTCATTGATATAATATCCACATAAGTCAACTCTTAACAAATATGCACTAAGTTCAATTCTGTGCTAACTTAACAAATCATCTTGAGATAAAATGTACTGTGATGCCTGAAGAGAAAGCAATCTGTTCTGGTGACTATTTCATACCTTACCTTGGTCTGTCATCTATGAGACTGAAAGCAGGATATCCTCTTACTGCTATGGGTAAACAAAGGCAGTAGGCTCTAGAAGCCAACATTCTCTTTCCTGCCATTATTATTCAAGATAAACTACCCAAGTTCCTTGTGAATAGAAGGGAAATGCAGAAATTAGTGTACATGGCATACCCATTTAGGGGTATGATTACCCAGAGCCTGTAACTATTTTGCAAAAAAAGGAAAACATACTCAATTTAAAAAATGAATTATGTTGAGCTTTTATCACAGACACTTCTGCTTCTGAAAACAATGACTAGAACTCAGATTTAAACACTTTTGCAGGAGGCAGTCTTTAAGATATGAGCTCCCTATGAGTTCTACTTGGTCTAAACTTGTGATTCTCCTGCCTCAGAACCCCAAGTGCTGGAATTACAGTGTTACAGCGTGTACAATTACATCCAGACAACAAATTGTAACAAATGAGCCTAATGTTAAACTGCTTAGTAGCAGATGAAAACTTATCTGTACCTTCACTTCCATGTGTGTGTGAAACAATCACATTTAAATGTTCACATAAGACTGTTAAGGGTAATCAAACTATTCTAGGGCTACCACATACCCATTTATACTACACTAAAGGAAACTGGGTTAGGAAAATGATGTGGCCATACATATTTAGGCACTCAGAGCTCGAGTCAATAAACTAGAAGTCACTGGCCTTGACAATGAAGTTTTGCTATTTAAAGACTCTTCCAGGCTGGTGAGATAGCTCAGTAGACTAAAGCACCTGTTTGTTTGTTTGTTTGTTTGTTTGCAGAACCAGGGATTGAACTAAAGCACCTGTTTAGACAAGCACAAGGACAGCAACCTGATCCCCAGCACCACATGCTGTGCCCGCCAGAGTCCAGGCACATACTTCTAATCCCAGTGCTGGGGAGGCTACAAGTATGAGGGTCACCACGAGTCTGAGCCTGTGTAGTGAGACTCTGCAACAATCAAATACATTAAAAAATAAACAACAACAAAACACCCCTGACTCTTCCAGGGAGAATGAAAAGGGCCAAAATGTGCATCATTTTCAACCCCTGGTCACTTTGCTAGTCCTGTTTTAACTGCCTAGAAGATATTCCTTCAACAATGTCAGCAACCCCACAGACACTAACTATATACACAAGAGAGATACCATTTTTTGCCAAGCATGCACCTGTTACCCAGCTACTCAGGAGGCTGAAGTAGGACTGACAATTGGACAACTTAGCAAGACCTATTCTTTTTCTTGCTTTCCTTTTTTTTTTTTTTTTTTTTTGGTATTTTAGGGGTCTACAGGGTGTTCAGGGTCTCACTACTAAATCAGATTAGCAGTGATGCACCTGTTTATAGCCTCCCAATAGCTGGGATTACAGGCAGACTCCACCATGCCCAGTCTCAGTTGCCACCTCAGTGCGCTGTGGTGCACTGAACTCCTGGCCCCTGCACTTGCTTGCAGGTGCTTTAATCCCCTGAGCTATCTGGCCAGCCCAAGACGCTATCTTAAAAAGTAAAAAGCACTAATGATATAACTCAGTGGCTCCTGAGTTCAAGCTCTACTACTGCAAAAACAAAAACAAATCTTGATTTTTTTCTTTTTTATTTTTTAAAAGAGAATACAAAATAAAAAATTAGAAATAGAATTTTACTAAACAAAATAATATTAATGACAGTATTTGTTGTATTGAATATTATCTTTAAGTTAACTTAATTACCAGGTACATGTATACAAAATTGGAAAATTATTAAAAAGAGAAAAAAAATTAAGCATTAACTGTTCTTTTCCATAGACCAGAAGAAATCCACAGTACAATTATCCAAGAGATGCTGCATACATACATAGAAATTTCTTTGCTCTCCCTCGCTTTCCTATCATCTCAGTAATTCCTTCCTTTTGAACAGATTTATTCCCTTTTCATAGTACCTACTGTACCTTCTTTTGACTATTGAGAAAATGAACATTACTTCCTTACTAGTTCTCTCAACAAGTCTTATGGGGTTTTCTTTAACCTTTGATCTTAAAAAATTTTTTCTTTCTGAGATGAGGTCTCATTATACAGTTCAGGCTGGCCTTGAGTTCACTTTGTAGCTCAATCTGATCTCAAACTCACAATGATCCTTCTGCCTCAGCCTCCAGAGTATTGGGATTACAGGTGTGTACCGTCATGCCCGACAAAGTTTGTTGTTTTTGTTTTGTTTCATTCTTTGTTTGTTTGTTTTTGTGTTACCCAAGATAGAACTTAGGACCTTGTGCTTGCCAGGTAGGTGCATATGGAACTAAGCAATCTCCCTGGCCCCTTTTTAAAAACTTAACACTGTCAAATCCTACCTGCTCTTACACTATCCACCCTATATCCACATTTTCAAGCGTGCTGACTGTTACTAGATCATCCTCACATGCTTAGTCCAATCCATATCCTGGTGACCTGCAGGAGTTATTTCTCAAAACAATGCCTGCAATTACTCCCATCTCTTGGCAGCAGCAGTCACTTCCATACCAGTACCTCCTTGTTCCTGGCCTCTGGCACCATCTGGTGGTCAGCACCTGGAATTATCCTTTCTGCCTGGAGTACTCCCTACCTTCATCTAAACTGAAATATTAAAATTCAATGGCTTATGAATTCAGAAACCCATCTTTCCATCCTCATCTCTACGATCCCTGAAGACCTGACCAGCTCTCAGACTGGTTAGACCGTAGGGTCCCAGTCCATGGGGTGTTGCTGTCTGAATCTCTACTGTCTTGAAACCAGGTTATCTGTATACTGAGTTGTCCTATGAGGGAAAGGACTATACTGACTGGCCTCAAACTCCTCAGATGCCTGCCCTACAAGGCACTTGTCTAAAGCATCTGCACAGGCCCCACTTCAGCTCTACCTCCTCTGAACTCCTGCTCCTCTGCTTCAGTACCCTCTGCCCACACATTATGTACCAGCCAGCATTCTCACAGCTGAAAGAAGATGAATGTGCTGCCACAAGGGTTCAGGTCAGCTCTCCAGGTAGAATGGTAGGGTCAAGGCTGAGGCAACCACTTGTCCAGCTCTGAACAACTTATCAGTTTACACCAATGCACTTTCTAAAGTGTTTTTCATTTCTACCATGCTATGGAAAACTTGGGAAGAATAGTCAAGTTTAATTTACAGCATTTTTAAATTAGAAGTAACATTAAATACTATTTAGTAAAAGAAAGTTAATATTTGTTTTCATTTTAAAACTGAAGAAAAGGGGCTAGGAAGATAGCTTCATGGCACAAGTGCCTGCCTGGCAAGTGCAAGGTCATGAGTTCAAACCCATCCCACAAGAGAGAGAGAGA
>PVJA010004493.1:0-85756 GCA_004027025.1 Myocastor coypus | reverse complement strand
AAAGGTCTTTTACTTCCTTAGTTAGGTTGATTCCTAAGTATTTCATTTTCTTCGGTGCTATCATAAAAGGTACTGTTTCTCTAATTTGTCTCTCAATGTGTTTGTTGTCTGTGTAGAGGAATGCCACTTACTTTTGTGTGTTGACTTTGTAACCTGCTATGTTACTGAATTTGTGTATTAATTCCAGTAGCTTTTTGGTCGAGTTCTTTGGGTCTTCTAAGTAGATTATCATGTCATCTGCAAATAGTGAAAGTTTTACTTCTTCTTTACTTATTCTTATTCTTTTTATTTCTCTTTCTTGTCTAATGGCATAACAGTTAACTTTAGAAGTAGACCATTTCTTTTTTTGATTCAGGAAATAACAATTTCATGTTACTGAGATATGATCCACATCATAAAGTTCAGCATTTTAAAGCTTCAGTGATTGTGAATATATTTGTATCATTGTACCAACAGCATCACCATCTAATTCCGGAACACATCCCTCACTCCAGAAGGGAACTCTGACACCAAAGTGTCTCCTCCAGCCCAGGCCTTGAATCCCTGGCAACTTGCTTAACCTAATAATAGCAACTCAGAACATTTTCATTGCTCAGCTCGTCTCAAAGTCTAGCACAAACATGAGAGTGGCTATTAGAATTTTTCTATGTATTTAATAATATTCCATTACAAGCAACATATATGCTGTTGACATTTGTGAAGGAACCTGAAAAAGTCACAGGCAAAAACATGGCAGTAAAGTACAGAGGAGAAGGGAGAAAGTTGGGGCAATACTGGCAGTGCTTTAGCAAGCGTTTGGAAAGAGGAGAAGCAGGCTACAGTAGAGACAGGGAAATAATGCTTCGGTATTGACTGTGGAAAGGTCACATGTCAAACACAGCTAAGTGCATTATCTGATCTCCATAACAACTAATCAGGTAGGGCTCAGTCACCTGCGTCACAGACACAGATGTGATGAGGAGCTTGATTCTGAGAGAGATGCCTGCCTTGCCTGGAATCGTACAGCAGGATTTAACAAGGCTCCCCTGGCCTAAAATGCCATAATCCAAGATAGGATAGGGGTCTGGATGGTCCTGCCTCTGTGTGTCTGCGGCCTGCCCTGTCCCCAAATTCAGTGCTATCCAGAGGTCAGAGAGTGGCAGGCTCTGCGTGGAACAAAGCCTTTCTGAATGCCAGCATGACTCTAATCTCCCCTAATTCTGGTAACTATAAAGCACCACCTTGCTCTTGGGGTGGCTCTGCTCTCTGCCCCTAGCGCTCCCTATTTTACTGGCTCCTGAGGAACAGAAAACCATCTTCTGAGTCCCTGTTGCCAGTTACCGGTCTCTCCTGCCAGAGCATTCAATGGGGATGGTCTCCAGGCCGGCCCCCTAGGTCGGATGCTTTCATAGCTTCCTAGCCACGGACCACTGATTTCCCAGCTTTCATCACCCAGTGGCTATTTTAGGTGAGAGTAGTTTTGGGTGAGGCTTACATTTAGCTTCATGGACTCTGAGGAAAGCAGATTGCTTTCCATAGCAGGGTGGGCCTTGTCCAAACAGTTGATGGTCTGAATAAAACAAATATTTACTGAGTCCAGTAGGGTTAGATTTGACCTTGGGCCACAGAAAAGTTTTAGACAAATGTACTTAAGCAAGACACAAGACTGAATTTAATTTTCCTTTCATTCATGGGAAATCAAGGCTACCAGCAGATGCCCACATAAGATGCCAAGTGCCAGGCTGCACCAGTCAATGTATATGTCATTTCCTGTCTTTCCGGATCTTCCGTGGCATTGTAAGAAGGGGCATCCTGAGCCATCTTCAGGCTGGAGTGCTGTTTTGGTCTAGAACCAAGTACACTCTGCCAAATTGAAGTTTTTTTTTTTTTTTTAATTCTCCATAAGAACGAATCTGTTAGTGGACGGGCATGGCCAAGGACTGAGCCACATATGCACCATAGAGCAGAAGTTACAGAAGGAGGGAAGGAGAGAAAGGCTGAAGTAGCAAAGGAACAAGCCCTGGTGGGGTTCCTCTCCCAACTGGTCCTGGTCCTTGGAGGTCAGTCAGCATAAATTGTAAGATGTTGTGAGACGGTGCCCCTGGATTAGAGTTCGGGCCTTGTAACAAACACAGGACCCAAAGCCTACGTCCGAATTGATATGCCATGAAAGGGAGCCTCCCACGCGCTGGCTTTGCTGGAGTCCCTGCGTGTCACTCTCCAGTAGCGTCTTTCTCAGGGTGTTATGGTTTATGTCTAGTTGTCCCCCCAAAACTTCATGGAGTCATTGGGCAGGGACTTCTAGAGTTTGAGACTTGATCCATGATCCCTGGGATTGTGGGTTTTAGTACTGATGGGATTATGGGTGGAAGTACTTCTGGGATTATGGGTGTAGCCTAGGGCGGGAGCTAAGGCAGAGAGCCTGAATGTAATATAAGGAGAGACAGAGAGACAGACTGGAGCTCTAGCTGTTGCTGCTGCTCTGCTGCCCTGATTGACTGGCTGCCTCTGCTGCCATTTTGCTGCTGTTCCGCCGCCATGAACTGGATGCTCTCCGCCCTGCTCCACTCAGCCTTGGGCCAACCGAATATGGACTGAAACCTCCACAAACTGTGAGCTAAATAAACCTTTCCTTCCTTCATTTTGAGTGTCGGGTATTTGTCCCAGCAACGAGCAAAAAGTAACTAATACACAGGGCCAGCCTCCAACGTTTCTTCTGTTCCTCAGCATCATAGGTGTCAAGGGCAAACATGCCAAGTGTCCTTAATATGCAGCAGAAAAAGAGAGGCTTCTGACTCCCTAGAATCCCACTCTGAGTCTACTCAAAGAGACATCTGCTGCCAGCATGATGGCTGGACCTCTCTGGTGTCCCTGTGCTTGAGTGCCATTCTTTGCTGCCATCTACCCAGTGTGTGTGTGTGTGTGTGTGGTCACCTGGTCCTGAATGAAAGATGCGAGCAGAGTCCAGCCACCACCGTGAGCTCAACAGCAACTGCTCCCTTGTGATAAAGATGTTGGGAATTTATCCTGCCTTCCACTTGGGGATTCTGAAGTGGGCGCAGCTGCCCACATCCCAGTTTCCCTTCCACAGAGCTTTACTATCCCAGAAAGCTTCAGACTTCTCATTTGCCAGTCAATTTAACAAGGCCTCAGGTTGAAATCCCTGGTTAACAGCTTTCGAATGGCTCTTTTCTTATTAGAGTGGGAAATAAAACCACACACCTGCAAATTCCTCACTACCTTTAACTTGAATCATGAACTTGGAACCGGTGTGCCACAGTTAAATTCCTTGAGGTGCTAGGCCTGGATTTTCCACGTGTGAACCTATCTCCTGAGGTTTGCTGCTGTCAGGAGGCTTGAGAAGACAGAAGGGTATGGATAAATGGCTGTTTAACTTGGGTATTAAAGAAATGTAACCTACCATGAAAAGAATGAATCCACTTCTATAAAAATAAAGCTCTATGAATATTGTTTGGAGGGCTGGCCAGATTGCTCAGTGCACTAAAACACCTGCTTAGGCAGATGCAGGGACTGAGGTTCAATCCCTAGCATGCTATGCTGGCCCTGCCCCCAGGGCACGCTGAGCTGGTGAATGAGACTGGGCATGGTGGTATGTGCCTATAATCCCAGCGGCTGGGAGGCTGAAAACAGGAGGATCACTATGAGTCCAATCTGTGTGACGAGACCCTATAGACCCTGTACTAAATACATTTTTAAAAAAAGAAATTTTTTGCCTATTACTGTATTCTCTTGATCTTATGCCACCAACATGGAATACTTTATTTAAATGTAAGTCATAGATTCAGCCTCAGGATAATATATCAGGAAAACTCACAGTTTTAGGGAGCCACAAAGGTGTTTTTGCGTGGCAGTCACTGTCATTCTGTTCAAATCGTCTTCCTTTGTCTCTGCAATGTCTATGAAGGGACATCACAAGGGATTTTTAACTTTAAGCAGACCAGGCTCTTGGACTCCAGGCTAGCAAAGCAAGAGGGAAATAGCCTTCCTCACACAGAAGTTGTGTCCTGAGACATCACGGTTTTCCAGATTCTCTCTGTTGTCTAAGGTGGGCAAAGCCAAGAAGAGGCCTCTAGTTTGGAGATGGACAAATTGAACCCTGCTCATTTGTTGTAGGAGTGCCTGCCTCGCAGCACAGTGACCCAGAACAGGACTGGGGATCCTCCGGGGAGCCCAGTTCTCTTCTACTCACTGTACTCTTTCTTAGAGACTCAAAGAAGTTCTGAGCCTCAAAGACAGGTGCCCAACCACCTCAGGGTCTTAGGAGCAGGGCTGATGGGGAAACAGTGTGAAACAAAGACCAGGCAAGGATCACCTGAAGGACATGGTCCATGTTTTTATTTTATTTTATTTCTTGTTTCAGAACCTTTATTTGTTTATTCTCTCATTTTTATGGCCGGCTCAGCCTGCTCCGAGAGCAGGACTGGCACAGCATGCAGTGCCGGGGATCGAATCACGGTCCCTGCAGCCACCCAAGCTTTCCTAAGCAGGCACTTTAGACCACTGAGCCATCCCGCCTGGCCTGGTCCATGTTTTTAAAGAGAAATAGTCCTGTGTATTCTGGTTGCCCACAGTGGCCCAGCATTGGATGCTGTGCTGCTCCGGCATCAGCGAGAGTCTGTGGGTGGAGGTGAGTGAGGGGCGCGTCAGTGATGACGCAGATCTGGGCGCCCCCTGCCCAGCTCAGGGGTTGAGGCTGGGCTACCTAATGCCTATCAAAGCCAGCTTGTAGTTTGCTCTCCGTGGGGCGACCTTGATCTTACACCTTTGGGCTGGCACTGCAGTCCTCATCCCACCGTCTCCTCCCCCTCCAGGTTGGCCCAAGCCTCTCAGCGGGCCTGTTCCAGAGATGGCTGGTACTGTCTTGCATTTCCTTCCGGCCTGAACCTGTCCTGAGCTTTCCAGCCCATTGGCAGCTGAGACTACAGATAAATGCAAAGTCAGGAAGACCTTCTGGGGCTCTAAGGGGAGCCCAGTCAAACAAAGGTGGAGCAACTTCCTGCAGAAATACCCTCGTGGACACGCCCTGCCACCTCCACCGCCACTCACTCATTATCTCCGCTTATTTAGAATGTCTCTGTGAAACCTCCATCTACCTCGTTCTTCTTGGTGGGCCTAAGGATGCTCATCCCTTCCTTTACAGAGAGAAAAATAAAAGACAGCACACACAGGCATCTTTGTGCCCCCGGCACCCACAGTCACAGATGCATAGTAAAACATGGTTCACTGCAAATCAGTGTCAAAGACCCTGGAAATTAGGGATGACCTTTTCCCAGGCCTCTTGGAAGTTCCCTTCTGTGGTCAGAGAAACATAGCAGAGATCAGAGGGAGCTGGCCGGAAACAGAGGTGCCAGTTCCCTGTCACACTGTTTTTTTGCTTGAAGCATTGTTATCTTCAAATGCAAATTTGGAAGTGAAGGCTGGAAGAAGTCTCTGGTTCCGTTTTCACAAACAAACAAACAAACAAACAAACCAACCCTGTCATTTAAATATAATATTGATTTTTGTGAGTAGGCTAGTTTTGTACTCCGGGGTCTACTTTAACAAAGAATATATATTGTGTACAGTCTAAGAGTAAAAATTAGACAGAGATAGAAATAATAGGGATATATATATATATATATATATATATATATATATATATAATTTTTTTTCTCCTAAATTTTCATCAAGAAATCTTTCCTTTGGAGAAATTGGGCTTGTGCCAGATGTTTTTAATGGTTTACTTATGGTTGCCTAGCAACAAAATATTATCTTTGAAGAAAGCAGTAGGGATGCGAGAATGTCTGCCTTTGTCTTGGGGATCTCAGAGTCCTGCAGACAGCTGAGTCACTAGGAAGCAGATCCTGCTCTTTCCAGAACTTCTTGACAAGGATCAACAAACAAACAACCACGGTTTTCAGTCCTAGTAAGTTCTCCTCTGCTTGTCACCTTCATGAACACATTGAGCCGCTTAACTTACAGAACTTGGACAAATCGGACTGAGTTTGCATCCTTGTGAATAGGGGAGAAAAAGTACCACCTTGTAGGACTGGAAGGGAGGAAAGGACACGGTGAAGTCATACAAGGCCTCCCTGTTGTAGGAAGCTGGCTGTCCCCCAGGGCTGGAGCAGGGGGCATGCTGGAGCAGGTGGTCATTCTGAAGGTCAGACCTCCTCAGGGTGCTTGCTGTCTCCCTTTCTAGTTCTCTCTTCCTACCTAAAAGCTCATAGGTCTGCAGGGAAACTACCGGAGAGTATGCACCTCTAACCTCTCTGCACACTCCACGTTCGGGGTCAAACTCACATTTGATGTGAATTCAAACTTGAATTTTCACATGAAAGCATTTAAAATGATCCAATTTGTTTTCCACTTTTCTGTCTTATTGCTAATTGTTTGGTTGGAATTTGCTGAGAAGGATCAAGCCCAGGGCCTCATACAAGCTAGGCGAGGGCTCTAGCACTGGGCTATATCCTCAGCCCTTTAAAATTCTCTTTTGAGGTAGGGTTGTCCTAAGTGCCCAGGTTATCCTGGAACTCATGATGCAGCTGCCTCAGCCTGCCTAGTAGCAGCAGGGAGTTCCAGCCTGCATGCGCCATACCTGATTCAAATGTGAAACGTTACGTGCAGGAGAGCGGCACTATGTTGGAATGTAACTCTGCTGCGGAACGTTATAAAACCATTACCGAAGTCCATTCTTCCTTCCTGGACTTTATTTATAGCAACACGCAAGGTTCAAGTGCATGAGTTGTTCCAAAGATTCTATAAAAAGAGTCAAATGGGTTCAGCACTCGCCCTTAAAGCAATAATGCTCTAAGCGATGGTATAATAATCACGTACAAGATTCAGTACTCGTGCAGATTATCACTTAGCATCACAATTAACGTCATGGTTTCTCCAAGTGAATATGAAAGACAAGCAGCTAAGGTTATCAGACAAACTATAGGCCCAGGCCTAAAACCTCAGCACCTGCAGGAGGCTGAGGTAGAACAACACAAGGCTGAATTCAGCTTGGACAACTTAGGAAATCAGTGATGCTCTGTCTCATTAAAAAGGCAGGGGATGTGCCTGGGCTCCATTCCCAGGGCTAAAATAAACAAATAAAAGCCTAGAATAAGTCAGTTCCACTGAAATTACAGACAAGCTGCAAATTATTTTTAAAACATAAAGTCTATCACATGAAATATTTGCAACACTTATACAAACAAGTATTTACTGTTTATCTGAGATTCAAATGTGACTGGTGGATTATAGTTTCCTTTGCTAAATCTGATTACATGCAGGGAAATAATTATCATCATGACAGCTCTATGGACCAGAAGGGAAGAAATCCCACTGCCCCAAGGAGGGTGATGTCCTAGTGATGATTAGAAAGTGCTCATGGCATCCCTCTCTGTGGGGAGACCACTAGCCTCATCCATATTCTACCTGCTTTGCTAGGGTCCCAAGGTGGTGGGATGTCACTGTATTAATGTGTTGTCCAAGAGTGGCCACTGGGGCTTATTCCCATGCCCTGAGCTCTATCTGCTGGACTCTCCATTGAACAAATACTAAGCACAAGCCATTCTGGGAAATATTGTGCTGGGTTGGGTGTGAGTTTCTTTCCTCAGATAGCTTAGAGCCCAAAGGGAAGACTGACGTATCTATTGCTGATGCTCAGCCAAGGCCTTGGGTGAAAACTAGAAATAAAATGCTACAGGATCAGAGAGGGGCTGATGCGTTCCGTGCCAGGTGGGAGAGGTGCCCACACAAGAAGGGGTGGCGGAGCAGGCTTCGCAGGGAAGGAGACTCTGGCCAACACAGATGCCAGGCTATGGCTGCCTGCGAGGAGATGGACCCTCTAAAGAGACAGAAAGAGGGATGGGTGGTCAGAGAGTGTGCCTGTCATCCCGTGAGGGGCTGAATCATTTATTTTCTGGATTATTCAGTAGACATGTATTAAACTTCAATGAATAAATTAATGTAAAGTTGCAATGGTGTAAAGAGCTGTGAAGATGAGAGTCCTAATACCATGAAGCATAGTTTGCAAGAACTGAGTGGCTTTGGGAGGGAGCCTGGTGCCAGCCTTGGTCAGAAAGGCTGTGATTCTGAGATGAAGCCCAGAAGAAAGAATAGAATTAATCAAGAGACAAGGGACAGTGAAGACTGCAGAGGAACATAATATAAGGTGGTGAGAGAATGTGGTCAAAGGCCCTATGGCAGAAGGGAGCAGGGGACTGAAAGGAAGTTGGCTTGGAGCACAGAGAGCCTGGCGGGATGTTGTGCAGATAGGGTTAGATCCAGGCAAGGCCTTTTGACATCTGTTGAAAAGATATATCTTAATCTCCCCTATACCGTGGAGCCATGCTACATTTCCAGGCCCAAGTGTAACACCATTGGCTCTGAGTGTGAAATGATCACTGCGACTCCAATGGTGGGAATAGACAGGAAGAGAGTCAGATAGCTGAAGGGAAGCCAGCTAGGAGGCTCCTTCAGCAATTTGGGTAGAAGTTCCGGGAAATCCATGTTCTGCATGCCTCCTTACTAGGGCAGGGGAGAAGGGGGTTGAATCGTGTTCTGCTACAGAGGGAGTTGGGGTAGCACCACTGGTCACCCCACTCACAGCACTCACAGAGCACTGCGTGTTGACCCAGCAGAGCAGGAAGGGTTTCGCAAGTCGGCATGTATGGCTTCGCTGCAGGGTGGAAGGGTACGGGCCATCAGAACTGGACAGTGGCAGCTGCACAGGGTGCTAAGGGAGGCACTGTGCCAATGTGAGGCTCAGTCTGTGGGCTGCAGGCTTCCAGGCCCCCTCTGTGCTCAGCAGGACCCCTCGATGCTCACGCTGGAGTCTGCCCACTTCCCTGTCAGGCGGGCCTGCAGCAGTGGGCATGATGTCCTGTGACTCTTGGCACACTGGCAAGCTCTCCGGCCCACTCGCACGGCCAGAGGGCTTTCTGCCCGTGCTGGCTGTATTTGCCAACTCTTCCCGAGAAGTATAGTCTTCCACAGTGCTCTAGACCTTGACTTCTTATATTATGAGCTTGATAGAAGCCCTGGGTTCCATAAAGCCATTGCTGCAGATTTTTAGTATCACAGTTAGTGACATCTTACCATAGGGAAGATTTAGACTTGGAGAAACCTGGTGAGGATGCCGTCTTTACTAATGGCTCCCTCCACTCCCAGGCACTTTCTGACTTTACCTTGGGCCAATCCTGCTTTTGAGCAGCCTTGATCAACTTTTGGGTACAGGAGACAAGAGCTTGTGACTACTAGGAAATATGGCAGCATTTGTAAGTGAAATGGGTCATTGTGTCTCTCAGTCTCCGGGAAAATGCAGGATGTGACCATTACATTCTCCCTTCCAGACTGACTTTTTTAAAAGAAATTAGAATATGTTAGTGATACATGATCCCATTCCTTTCGGAGGACTATCGTGACTACCCAGTCCCTTCCCTCTCCCACTTCCGGCTCTCCTCTCCCCAATTCGAATCCTTGCTCATCTCCAACAAATCTACTTCCCTATTTCTTACCATTTTTCTTGGTCATGCTTTTTAATTATTTATATTTAGGGTATTTCAGGAATGGGGAACCACACACTCTTCTTGGAGAGACCCCTGACCATCTGGATCTCACTAGAGATTGGTGGACTCTGCAGATGGGGTAGCCCAGAATCTCTCAGCTGGGCATAACTTTCTGGTCTAGATAGTTTTTCATGTGTGTGTGTGTGTGTGTGTGTGTGTGTGTGTGTGTTGTGACAAAAGATATCTTCTTTTATTCCTTGCCTGCTAGTTATTTCTCCCCTGCCCAGAGACTTGGCCTTTTACTGCTTCTGCAGTTGGCTCTGATGCCTTCCTTCAAAGAACCTATAAATAACTAATGAAAAGGAAAAGAAGCACTCCAGACCAATAAGAGCACAATTACAAATGACAACCATGTGCCAGGTGTTGGGGCGCATGCCTCTAATCCCAGCACTTGGGAGGCTGAGGCAGGAGGATGGACATAAGTTTGAGACCCGCCTGGGCTACAAAAGTGAGCTCAAGGCCAGCCTGAACTGCATAGGGAGACCCTGTTTCAAAAAGACAAAACAAACAAACAAAACCCAATGACAACCTTCCAGGGCACCGAAATGTTCAGAAGGAGGCAGAGGCCAATAGGGGGAGGCCCAAGCCTCACTGCGTAAGCCCACTCTTGGGGCACAGAGCTATAGACACTTTTAAATGGATCTTTGAGATCCAGTGTCCATGATGAAGGTAGGCTGGCTGTAGTCTCTTCTTCCCAGAGCATACACAGGAGCTGGCTTCTCAGTGTGTCTGCCCTTTATCAGGACTTAGCATTAAGCTTTGGATCTCGAGGGTGGCAGGGATGAAGGCCTCAGTGTGCAACTTCTCTTCAACCAGGGCAACTCAGGGCTTCTGGGGCCTGGTGGCTTACATACCAGAACTTTTCCTGAGGATGTGTGAGAGGAGGCCCCGGCCAGCTCTTCTGTGGAAGGTGTGAAAGCTCTTCCTTGAACTCAGCTCTAGCAGCAAAGCTTTCGCATGATTGGTACCAAGAATTTGAGGGGAAGTGGTTTTATACCATGGCTGGTTTTTCTTTCGCTATTGTAAATTGAACCCAGGGCCTTTGCACTGAGCTACAGACCCAGAATTAAAAAGATAAATAAAAAAAAAAAATTTTTTTTTTGAGATAGATTCTCTTTAAATTGCTAGATTACCCAGGGTGGGCTCAAACTTGAAATCTTCCTGCCTCAGTCTCCTAGTGTGCTGGTATTACTGGCACGTGCACAGCACCTGGTATGTGATAGCGACAGGTTCTTCCCCTTGTTGACTTGATTTGGAAGCCAGCTCATCAAGCCAGTTCCGTCATCTGGACCAAAGGCTGCAGCTATGACCAGCTGAGTGGTGCGAGTTGTCACTTGACCATGCTGATGACTGGCCCGGCCCTGCCCTCTAGCAGAGGGTGAGGCTGAGTGAGGTCATTACGCCCTCCTGCTCTGGTTGTGGCCCCTGGGTTGAAGGCAACAGAGTCATAAACTTGTCTCAAAGCAAGATAACTCCTGGTGTCTAGGAGAAAGGTCACTTCTTACCCCACAGGTCACGGACCTCAGTGCACTTGTTTGTGCCATTAGAAGCCTTGGGCAAGCTGCTCTTGGAAGCAAGAGGACACGCGTATACCTAGTTCTTGAAAGTGGCCATGTGTGTGCAGGCTGTGGGGGTTTCTCTGGGGCTTGTGGGCCATCAAGAAATATAGGCAGCTTGGGGTGCTTCCTGAAAGGCACAAGGCCCAATTTCAAGGCTGGGGGCTCCGCATCCCAGGCTTTCTGGTTCCCAGGAGGGAAGAAGCCCTTTTTTTCTCCTCTTCTCATGACCTCAGGCAGGCTGAGATGTCGCAAAATGAAACTTTCTGGCAGACAGCGTTTCTCCTTCCACTGTCTCTTATCTTATAGCCTACGTGGGACAGCTGCTTCACCAGCAAAACACTCTCCCTGGAACGGAAAGCATTATCCTGGTCACCCACTCGGAATGTCCTTTTGCTTCCTGAGGCCACTTGAACGAAGGGCAGACGTGGCTAATCTCAAGTTCTTACAACAGAAAATTATTGTGGGCTCTGGTAAATTAAGCGTCCATCGTGCAGGAACCCTGAAAATAGATGCCAACCTGTGGGAGCTTCTGTGGGTGCCGGGACTTTGCAGAATTTCAGTCCCGTGCCCTAATACCAGTTTTGTAATGGAGTACCGTTGTGCCCAATTTTATTGGTATGTACAGTAATTTAATCTTAAATCTCTAGGCTTATGTTGCTAGTAGCTAGACTGATGATCTTTACAATGGAATGTTGTTTGTATGCGAAAGCAAGAGAAGAAAACAGAAACTGTACAAACGCAAATCATACATAGGTATGTATAGCCCGAAACCTTTCTGTTACCTCTCTGGACTTAGAAAAACAAGCTATATCTTTAGGAATAACTAAGAACAGTTCTGAGGAACACACTGATTCAAAACAGACTGATCAGGTTGTGTATTAATTAGCCAGCTTTACACTCACATGAAGATGCCGGGATTGATGACAGAAAGTCAGAGCTTTTGGAAGATCAAATTAGTTGGTTGCTTAAATGTATATTAGCAGGGTAATGAATACTCTCTCTCTCTTACACACACACACACACACACACACACACACACGCATCTGCTTCCCTCAGTGTAAAACTTGCACCATTAGGAATTCACTCATTTGGCTTGTATCATGAAAGTTTTCTTTTCAAATCCGGATAAGCCTGACAAAGGGAGCTACCTCACAGTGGGCCATTTGCACTAGAGCAATGGCCTGGCCTGGTTGGTCATGTGTAGAGACAGACTCAATGCACGTGTTGGCAGGTTAGAGAGACAGGAAGCTCCTGTGTCTCCCCATTTCCCGTGGGGCTAGACGGAGGCTTGCTGTGGCTAACAGCTGTCAGCAGTCCTTTCCTTTGCTCCTCCTTGGTCTCCTAAGGATGGACTGGGACAGCTTGCCTGGGTGTCACCTGGCCAGCCCTCAGGCTGCACTTCAGCCTCTCTTGAGGCCACCGTGGTGCCCTCCTAGTCCTGCTGCCTCAGGCGTTGCTGTCTCCTTTCAGAAGAAGGAGTAGACTGTCCTGTATATGGCAAAGATCAGGGATCCTGGCCTCTTATTAACACCCACAACGCTCCATGCCTTGGGAACGATGACTGACACAGCCAGCTCCCCTGGACATACTCTTATTTTGTTCCCTAAAAATGTTTTAAAGCGATGCTGCTGGCTCTCCTGAAGTTTTGTGGAACTGTCCCCATGTCAGCTGTGACTGTCTACTTGGGGGGTTGTCTCCATTGGCCACAGTGGGCCTGGATTCTAATCAAACTGTTGAACTGGGTTTGTATCAGTGAGTAAACTTGAATCAGTGGCTTGAAGTTAGACCAGTTTATAACAATGCACAGGTTTGATTTGGGGCCAATAAGCAAACTCAAATTTAGACCAAAAGCTTGAATCTGGACCAGTTGAGAAGCTTGAATTTGGATCAATCACAGGTCTACTGCTTCTATATAAGTACTGCTCAGCTCATGCAGGTTGGTCTGCAAGGTTGTACTGTCTGGCTTCTGTGGTGCAGCACCATTCAGATGGAACTTTGCCTCATGATTTTGCAAATCTTGAAATTCTTGCTATGAGTAGCATAGGCAGACCAGTCTCTTTAAAAGAGCTACAAAAAAGGCTGGGGGGGGGGCTGTTTTTGTGGAAGCTTTCCAGTGACTGACCGTTGATGGAGATCTGTAATAGAGTGGCAGCCAGCCTCGTGACCAACTGCACCCAGCACTGGTGGGCAGAGAGTGGCAGCAGCAGAGACCAGAAAACCAGCAGTGTTAATTGATGGTGTGTGGCGCTAATCTGTGTTCACTGGTAGCAGCAGGGCCCAGATGTGTGACACTAAGGAGTGACGGCCATTTGTATGCAAAACCCAGAGCAGCTAGCAGAGTAGCTTTGCGTCTGTTGATGATTACTGTTTGAATCCAGCAAAGTAACCCTCAACTGATTTGCAACAGATTGAGTGCAAGAAACAGAGTAGAAAATGCACACGGGTTTCCCTCTCCTCTCAAGTCTCTTCCCTCATATTAACAATTTTCCGTTAGAGAGAGGCAGTAGAGAGAGGAGGTTGGAACTGTAGTCCTTAGGTTCAGGTGGATTTGATTTCATGTCCAGACTCTAGCACAAAAAGTACGTACTTTTGAGAAAAAGACTTAATCATTCTGAGTTTCAATCCATCCACGTGTAAAATGGGGACAATATTTCTTTCCCAGGGTGTCATCAAGCTGGACATCTTGGTTTTGAATGAAAACTACATACTAAGTGATCCCACAGGGATCAGAAGCAGAGGAAGCCTATTCACTGTCACCCAGCTTCTGCTCGCTGCGAGGATAAACTTAAGTTGATAAACATGGAAGTGATCAAAGTGTAAGAACATGTCTGGTGGATCGTCTATAACCTGAAGCCTCTCATCATCTATGGACAGGGACAGCTTTGGAGAGGAAGAAGACAAATATGTGTTAGTCAAAAGGACAAAGTAGTTCTTCCTTTGTCAGAGGGTGAGGCCTGGTATCTACCACAAAGCATTTTCAGAGGTGAAACGGCGTGTGTGTGTGTGTGTTAAAACAATTCTCTCTGGAATTGGTGTTCTGTAGTGGCCAGTGTGTGATCATACCTCAGTGGGCACTCCATGGAGCCAAAAACATGAGCTGCAAAGCCTTCACCCTTAGCTGTATTCCCAGGTTTCTAAAAGATTCTTATTTTGAGATAGGAGCTTGTTAGGTCACTAAGCTTCACAGGCTGGACTGAAACTTGCAACCTTCCTGCCTCAGCCTCCTGGAATGTTGGGATTACAGGCGTATGCTACTATACCCTACAGATCCAAATTGTATTTTTATTTGGAAAGGTCTATGGAAAGTAAGCTAAGAAGTCATTTGTGTTATTTCTAGCAGTTTTTAACCCCCTTGGGCAAGATTTAGAATGGCCAAACTTCCAGGGCACTATCACAGTTGTAAGTAGTAACAATGATGATTATGAAAAAATTTATATTTATGCGGATCTTTTCATTTTTCTTAGCATTCTCCACATTTCCTGTCGTGGATGGTTTAGATATCAACCCTGTGAGATAAGCTCAGCAAGAGAAATTATCTCCATTATATAGATGGCAAAACTGATGCCTTGGGAGGTCTGATAATTATCACAAGAGCCCGTGTAGAACCAGGCTCGACCTCACTGCGTTCCAAAGTTACGATAAAAGTCAATAGCCGGGGCAGAATAATAAAGTCCTTGGTATCCTCCCAGATTTCTCTTGATTTCCAGTAGTGGATTCATTTTCAGTGTTGAGCCCGTGTGATTTGCCATACGTCATAGAAGGCGTTAGTGATACAAAGCCAAACACAGCCTTCAAGGGGCCGTAAAAGTAAGCCTGCTCGTTTGCAAATTGGACCTCATTTATAAGTTTAATTTTCTTAATTACAAACTTAGACATACATCCTGGCAATCATGCTCACCTTTATGAGGACAATCGGAGGGATTAAATGAATCTGAGTCATGGAAAATTCGATGAGTTTGTGGCTGTCATCGATAACTTGTCGCTCTTTTTGGCCTCGTTGTCCCTGCCTCCCTTTGTTCTCACTCCACTAGAAGCCCAGAGCAGGGAAGCCGGCGCTGCCGTGAAGCAGGCACACCACCGTGCCACAGCGTGTAAGCTTCTCACCCTGACCAGGCAAATCCGGAACTCATCTCAGAACACTTGCTCCTTAGTGCAAACCTCCATCTGAAATAGCTCTCACATTCTCCAAGTGTATCTGATTTGGGGGGCATTTCTTTAAAAGAAATAGCCAAATCAAAAGGTACCTGTCTTCTGCAATAACCCCCAGTGGGGACTATTAGTACTGAGCATTTGCCTGGGGTAGATTTGCTGAGGTCTGAGGTGTCACAAGGCCCCTCATGCTGCAGCCTGAATGAGCTCAGCTCTCAGCTTGTCTGGGAAGCACAGGAGGAGGTTAGCAAGCGGCTTCCTGGACACAGCCCCAGAAAGGCTCTGCTCTGAGGGCTTGCTTTTTCCTGTGCCTTCAAACTTTGGCAGCTATGCTGATGAGAGGTGGGTGATAACATTCTAGCGGTCTAGCTAACTGTCTGCCGGCCTCACTCCCTCACCCTGCCAGTCTCCCAGCTTATGAAATTTAGAGTTCATGGTGTTGCTTTCCTCCCTACCCTAAGACAGACACATACAACCTACTCTTTTGTAGAAGACTTTGTTCACTTTCCAGATTCTCTATTTGAAGTGTGGTGAGGAATTTATACGTGACTGCAGTGGGGAATTATGATTGTTCTTGAATTTGGATAGCAGTGTGGACCCAAATTTCCAATTTGGCTTTGACTATCGTCGCAGGACAGCGTTCTCAGAGAAAAGTATTTCCATTTGCCCATTCCAGAAAACTGAAGTAGAAAACTCAAGTTAAACACAATATAGATTTGCTAAAAGAATGAACCATTTTAAGCCTGGGAAATACTGTACATGGAAACTGGGTGTGTGGGTGAGCAGGAGGGAGAAAACGTGATGGCACCTGCTTTATGTGAAAGGCAAAAAGAAAACCAGATGCTATTTACAATGCAAAACTGTACATTCGAGTGTAAACTCCGTGCCAAATCCTCATTCAATAAAACTTGATGGAAATTATTTTATAGCAAATGAATGATTCCTTTTTTCCCATTAACGTTGCTGATGGTGAAAACCTGGGGTAACCAAGGTACTGACAGGCTGTGTAAAGGAAGCAAAGAGGTCGTTGACTAATTTTAAATTCTGATTTTATGATATAACAGTAATAGCTGCATTGATTTTGTTTGACTCAATTTCAAGGGTATCAAACGTGTGTTCAGTGTGGGGTGTACATTCTAGGTAAAGTATTGTCTAAATATTGAAAATCATTTAGATCAGGTAATCAGGTAGGATTTTACATTTTTTTTTTTTCTTTTTTTGAGGGGTAGAAGGGTGAGGATCTTTTTGGCAGAGGATTTTGATGAAATGTAAAATGATTCAAAGCGGTCCAAGAGTCTGGCCTGCATGATTAATAGTCTGCAGTAGATATTAGAAATCCAGACAGACTGAAGGCAAAATGCCTTCCCCGTGTAGACAGACTGCGTTCTAACCTCTACAGACTCTGCATATTTAGTCACTCTCTCAATCCAACTGTCTTTGCCAACCCAGGCTTCATTGGATTAGAGAGCAATGGAAAAAATCTTCCCTGGAGTGTGTGTATCAAGTTCCCTTCATGTTTAATCCGTCTGGCACACGGATGGCCCTCTTGGGCTGCAGAGAACTGTCTTGGGCTGGCTGGCGTGTGCTTGGAAAGGGAAAGCAAGCTGTTATGTTTACCTCCACAGCCCACATTCCTGGCCTTTGACATCATGAGGTCACAGAGTGGTTGGATGGGAAGAGTTTTAAGGTCACACATGGATGGGTGCCATTTTTGTCTGGGACGTTTACACAGAGTGCTTGTAACCCCTCCTGGGAGACGGAACCCTATCGCTTTCAAGAAGGAAGTTCATGCCCAGTCCTAACCATAATTTCAGTTTATATTTCCACAAGCTGACATCTTTACAGACTTTAATCAAAATGGGGAACAGTACATTTCTCTCATGATAGTCCCTAGAGATGGATGCTAGTTTAGAGGCTACCTCAGTGTATCTCCTAGTCATGGATTCAAAGTCTATAAAAAATTTTCAAGTATTACCAGTGACAGGGCCTTTAAATTAACATGAATGATATAGTTACACATCGTGTAACGATGTTTCTGTCGGGAAGTGACAGTGATCGCATACGCAGAGGCTCTTCTTCAGCTCTCAAAATGGCAGCAAGAGCAGCTTCTTCCTCCTTGTCCCCTGTCTTTCTTCCACACCCAGAGAATGGTTGCCTATCTCCTTCCTCCTATTCTTCACTTTTGGTCTACAAGGCACAGCCATTCTCCCTGATTTGAATACACAGTGTAAAGGGTTATGGTCCGTACAATTATATGTGCCAGTGACATCATAGCTAACTGAATTTTCCTATGCACATTGCATGATGCTTATACAATAATAAAATTGCCTAACAATACATTCAGAATGTATTCCAATTTTTAAGTGACCCGTCCATACATTATTAACAACCATCTTCTGATCTTTCACCTATTTTTGGTGTTTTTGTATATATTTCTTTCTCCTGAACCTTGTAACATACTAACATTATCCTGAATATATCACTTTTATCAAAAAAGTTTTTATTGAACACTCCCATGAAGAGGGATTCTGTCTGACATTTGTGACTCAATCTAAAAATAGTAGCTATGCATATGTATGGTTTTCCCATGTGCTAAGTTGTGTAAAGCTGATTAAAAATGCAGCCAGCATTTAGGGAAGTGAGAGTGAGTAAGAGTAAACTGAGTGAAACTTCATGAAGAAGTTGGAGGTTTTGCTGCCTACAAGGGTAAGTACTTCCTATCAGAATGTCCCTTGGAATCACGGGAACAGTGATTCTTGGCTACTTCATGTAGACAATTTTGGAATGAGTGAGGATATTAAAAGTATACAAAAAGGGCTCTTTGAATGGCTGTCCCTTGAGCACCAAGTGGAAAAGAGTGGGAAGAGGGGAAAGAGGCAACCGCTGGGCAACAGTTCTCTGGGTCTGGAAGAGACGCAGGGGGCAAGGAAGAAGGAGCAGCTCCTGCCACCATGCTGAGAGCCAAAGAAGTGCCTCTGGGTATGGGATTGCTGTCACTTCCTGAGTAGCCTCCAGGTGACATATGCATGTCAAGCATGTAGCCTCAGTACGATGAGGAGCCTGCATAACCAGCGTCTAGCAAAGGCCAGATGTCACTTCCTGGGGAAGTGGAGCAGTGTCTACTATGCCTCAGCGGAAAAACCTCATCAGGAGCTCACTCGGGCAGCCAATGTAGGGATAAGAAAGCAGCATACAGATAAAAGAAAAGAAAAGAACTAGCTGAAAGAAAAGAATTTGCTAACTCAAGAAATGGTCCTTTTTTTTTTTTCTTTTCATAAATAAATACTACCTCTTGAAAAGCAACCCAGACAAACAAGAAAATGAGTCAACATAAAGAATTCAGGATCTGAAAGACTGTGATTTTCTTAAAAATAGAACCGAGACCAAACAATTGCAGAAAAGTATGACCAAAGAAGAGAGTTTAAAGATGATAGGCGGGGCTGGGGAGATAGCTCAAGAGAATAAGCACTTGCCTGGCAAATGTAAGGGCCTGAGTTCAAGCCCCAGTTCTTCAAAAAACAAACAAACAAACAAACAAAAATAATAATAATAAAGATGATAGGTAAACGAATATGGTCTCCACTTAACTTTGGTTTAACATTAGATATTTTTGATTGTATAGTTATTCAAAATCAGTACACGTTCAGCAGAAACCGTAATCAGAATTTTAAATCGGCCTTCTCCCAGGTGGGTGATATGCAAGCTGAACCTCTAGGTGCTGGGCAGTGGCCAGAGCTACGGTTCCAGATCAGCTCTGCCATCATCAGGGAAAGAAGCAGCAGGGAAACTCTGCAGTGGGCTGTGCTGTGGAGCTTGGCGATTAGTAGGTTAGGTGTGCAGAGTGCATTTTCAACTCAAGTTGGCCTCTCACTCATCTCTAATCATTGTATTAATTCATATTTGTCATAAACAATGTGCCATTGGAATTGTAGCCAGTGGTATCAGTTGAACCAAGAATACTTGGGACTTGGAGGGAGGGGTCCTAATCTCCACCCCAACTGGCCTAGCAAGCCCAGACAGCCATCTGAAGTCTCTGGTCATCTAGATCAGCTGTATTAAGCAGGAAGTTATTGGGAGAAGACTGGTCAGGCCTGGGTGAAGGAATGCGTGGGAATGAATTTTCCCGTCCTCATTCAGGTGAGGGACCATCCATCGCTGTGAATCAGGAGCGGAGCACCCGTAGATGGGAGTGGAGATTGCTTCAGTCAAGTTGAGGTGTTGCTCTCCAGCACCATGCTAAAGAAAATCTGCTCACACTGGAATTACCTATCTGGCTTATCATCATAAACAGACCTCATGTGACATTATATATATATATATATATATATATATATATATATATATATATATGAACCCACTCTATTTTGAATAAATTAGCCATTCTACAGGATATGTTATGTATATTACTCTTTTGGTTAAAGTCACCATGGACACAGTTAAGAACAAGGCTTTGCAATTTCAAATCAAAGCACCAACTCCTAGAATATAACTGCCTTCTACAAGGACATGGGTCCATGGATCTACTTGACTTTTTAAACTATTTTTTCACAACTGGTTTCTATACATCAGTCTTTTATGGATTTGGTGGGTCCAAGTCACCTCCAAACAGTCTGATCAGCTTGGGGAACAAAGAATGAACTTAATTCTTTTAAGACTTCCTAGGAATGTGTCCTAGAACATGTTGGCCACATCTGAGCTTACAGGATGAGTAACGTGGCCAACTCATCTTCCCTAGATAGCAGTTCCATTTCTCACTAAAACAAGCGGCAAATGAAAGATCTGGAAATGGATAGCAGTAGAAATAGTTGCATAGGCAAGCGCAGGGGCTGGGGTTCATCCCCTGCACACACTTCCCACGGACCCCACCCCCAGGCACACTGAGCTGGCCACTGAGACTGGCCATGGTCATGCATGCCTAAAATCCCAGTGCTGGGAAGGCTGAAAACAGGAGACCACTGCACATCTGAGCTGCATAGTGAGACCTTGTACCACATACATTAAAAAAAAGTAGCTGCCATTGTGTGTGTGTGTGCATGTGTGATATACAGTAGAGTTTCAGTTAGTTTATAATGAGTCATTCCCTAATAAAGTATCTAGTCACAAGTTTGATAATGGATATCTATGAATCAATGTGAACAACGCACTTATGGAAACACTCATTAAAAGCACAAAAGGAAAAAAGGCACAGACAAAATAAGACTGAGTTCAAATCTTTTAGTCTCAGTGATGAAAAGGAATTTGTCAGCATTTTTTTAAAGAGCTAACATTGTATTCATTTCAACTGACCAGAGGGGAACGCTATATAATAACTTGGGCTTTAACTTGGCCTCAGAGATACTTAAATTTGCTTCACATCCCAAGAGGAGTATTATCTGTAACACATTTCATTAAAATAAAAATTAAAACAATTTCTGAATCTGGTGACAAAGCCCAAATTCCTTGCCATACAACGTTGGTGTTTGCCATTAGCTTTGAACCACAAAACGCAAACCCAAGCATCTGCATTTTGACTTCAGTTCAGTGCACAGAAGGCATTCACGACAAACTGAGTGTGTTAAAAGTTTTGGACTGCAGGGCAGAATGAGCGATGGCCTTGGGACCTCCTGGGGATGGCCTCGGAGTTCCGCAGAGGACTCTGTCTGCTTAGGTAATAGGACATTCACAGCCATGAATGACTTGCACACTTGATCTCTGACCACTTGTGCTGTCTCAAGACACCTGGAGATCGCTGAGAACTGCGGGAAGAGGGCTGAGAGAATCACAGTTGTGCCTCTTGCTTTGATCTGCCCCAGTTCCTTCCCAGAGATACATGCACCATATGGTGGTAAAATAGATCACTTATTGGCCGGCTGGTGCCAGGCTAAGGCCCAAAATCATGCTCACTGCAAAGGACCGCAAATGTGCACGAGCAGGTACTGAGGGGCAGGCAAGGCCAGGTCCAGGCGATGACAATCCAGTACGACTCTGGGTTGGCTCACTGGACTTTTCCCCCAGTGATTTTCTTAGGAATAACCTTTAACTCCAGGTAGGCCATAAAATATAAAGCAAGCCATAAAAAAAGAAATAAACACTCCTTTACTGAAAATAAGGAGAAATTACTCCCCTGTTAGGAGGGGTTTGCCATGTGGCTTTCTGGTACTTTGTCAACTTCAGTTAACCAACCAAGCTACAGTGCTCATTACCCTCAGGTTATGGAATAGTAAGTAGTAATTAAACACTATTACGGAAGTAGGACTACAGTAGCTCCAAATGGAGACTGTGTGTTTTCTCTCTGTCCCCCTTTCTGATGTGCCAGGGATTCCCACGTATTTTCACACTGTTCTGATTTAAACAGTCCCCTTTATCGTCTGCGCCTAGCATTTCTTCCCCTCCCAAGCATGATAGCAACACTAATCTTCCCAAAATAAACAAACAGACACTTTCAGGATGGGGAGAGCTAAATGAACTTGGCTTATCGGCCTCCAGTGACGCAAAACAGCTGATGATTAACTGTAGCAGAATAGCTTTATGCCTAGGAGGGTCTGGTCTGCTTCTGGGAGAAATCACTACCTTGGCTGAATACTGCGGGGGAAGCAAAATGATTAGATGACAAAGAAGGAAATAGGGGTGAGGAGGTGGTGGAGGGCAGAGAGGAGAGCCCGAGCCCAGGTAACAGCACGAGCAGAAACCTCCTGCTGGTGATGGCAACTGAGTACTACTCGTCAGGGGTCAGGGACCCAGCGCTGAGAGCCTGGACAGTGAAGCTCTTTGCTGATTGTTTTTCTTGCTTTAGCAACCTTTCGCATGACAGAAGCCTGCTGCTCAGCTGGTAAGGGCCTGGCCTTTGGCCAAGTGATTTCTTAGCATGGTTGAATGGACTCCATGGCAAGCAGGTACAGTCTGAGCTCTTTTACAAGGGAAGAGGCAGTGGGTGCATTCACAACAGGCATAAAGGCTTTTTATTATCTATTTATTTATTTATTTATTTATTTATTTATTTGGTGGTACCTGGAATCAAACTTGGGATCTTGCATGTGCCAGGCAAATGCTTGCGCCTCTGAGCTGTATCCCCTGTTCCAAAGCAGTTGTAAAGTTGGACTTGCAGGAAACAAACAAAACAAAACAAAGCCGTAGGGTCGTGTGGGGAGTAACTAGATATTAGGGTCAAAAGCCTTTGGCACCATCAGCTTCATTTTCACAAATTCTTTCAAATTCTTCTTGAATTTGAAAGGGAAAACAGGGTCACAGCACTGTGACTCCAGGTACTTGTGGCTGGCCCAGAGGTTCCTCCATTGAGGAGGCTGGAGGTCATCAGTTCCAGTGTTTGGGCTCTCTCTGCCTCAGCTCTCTCCTGCCCAATCTCATGTAGCTGCTGTTGTAGGACATGATAAATACGCACCTTGCTGAGTCTAAGCATCTTGTACAGAGGCGCCCTTGTGCCACCTCCGGGCTATAATAAACCAGGCTTGTGCGCGGATGAACCGCAACGATCAGCACGACACATCCCTTCCCTCGAATCATGCTTCTGTCTGGTGCTTGCGCAGAGACAAGTTCTCCAGCACTTCTTAGGCAGCCTCATCACAGGAGGCAGCTGTCCGTCCATAGGACAGGCCAGTGCAGACTCCAGACTGCACTTCTTTTCTCCCAGAGACTTCAGTCACCCTTTTCTCCCAAAGCCATTGGCAAGGGTCTTCATATACAAGAATTAATTACTATATGCAGTAAATAAAATCAATCTCGACGCTCAAATCTTACTTCATCAGTCACCAACTGAGGTTCCTAGTTCTAGCCAATGCTCCATAGCAGAGAAGAGAGCTGCTGTGAGAGGTGGAGTTAGCAGCCTTCAGACTTGATAGCTGTGCTAGAAGAAAAAGCCCACAAGCGTCATAAGAAAGCACTCATGTCCTACTCTTGGTATTTCTTGCTATATGCATGGTAGAATTCAGTCCAGGGTGCATCGTCATCATAGCTTGACCTTCAGGGCCACGCTTTAAATTCAGACGTACTTATGTGGGCAACACGTAAGTACCTTTGTCACGCTCAGGCTGCTTGTGTCCTTGTCTACTTCCTTCTCTGCCCTTGATTCACATAGATCCTTAGTGTGTGGCTAAGGTGCAGAGGCTAAAGGGAGGCCGCGGACGTCTCTGAGGTCAAGAACAAAAAGCTGGCGTGCTCCCATGAGAAGGCCCAGTGTGTTGTTTCTGGTTTCGCCCTGTTCACAGTCCACTGCCCATTCTCCAAGCGAGCAAAGGGGACTATTGTTCGTTCAGACAGATATTGGACTGTCGTCTTCTTTTCTGTTCTACGCAACAGTCTGCTTCATTTTTCCCTTCTCTGCTTCTTTACTTGGCTAATCTCTTCCCCTTGACCCTGAGACCATCGGCCCCGGCCAGTCAGCCTGTCCCTGCCAAAACCTCACCTCCCACATCACTGGGGCTGTGGTATAGATCTCTCACACAATGGGGCTTGCTTTCTTGTCTTCATTATAACAGATGATCAAAGGGAGGGGGGGCTTTTGGCAGCCTATGAGAAGAAGACCTTTCATTGCTTACCCGTTGTCTAATCTAATTTAGTCTGAGGAAGAGCTTTCTTGGGGGTTGATGAGGTAAGGTTTATGAAAAGGACTACCTCAGATTATGATGTTGAGACTTTAAAAGCCGTGTGATTATCTATCGACTCTTTGCGTGACTGTACTTTATCTAATCACTATATACTGGATACATATTTAAATTGAAATTAAAAAATAATTATAATAGCTGAGAGGACAGAGGTGCTACTTTATCAAAACCTAGTTTGTAAATGTATAATGTGTAACTTAGCTTCTATAAAAGTAAGTGTGCTGAAAAAGGCTGAGTTTGCATAAAGCAAGGGCAACCTGGTTGGTGACAAATGCCACGCTCCGTGCCGCTGAGGCTGACGTTGGCTCACCCCATCACTGCACGTTGCTCTGGCTGCCCTTTACATACTCCTTGCCCACGGCAGCATCTACCGCTCCTTTTCCTGCCGGCAAGGTCCGTCCTGCGGGTGACTCACATGACTTCATTTGTTTGAGGTTTTTGAGTCACTGTTATCAAGAAATAAGTTACTCAAGGCCTTCCTTGTACAAGTATAGCAGCAATGCCAGCCATGGTCTGCGGGCTCTTGTAAATCCTTCTCTGTGAACTGCTCAGTGTGAAGTCGTTCTCTGGAAAATTCCTCTGTCCACCTCATCAGCGTCACCTCCGTGGAAGTGACGTTTATGTAATGATCAGAGGGAAGCACTGTACGGATGGACAGACACATGGCATGCGCCAACTCCCGCGGGATGACAGCTTCCTTCTTTATTAGCACTTTCCACGGGAAGCTCCCTCTGTGAATAACCCTGCAACTCCCAATTGAGCTCTTCCCCTCATTCCTTGCTGGGCTTCAGCCAAAGGCTCCAGTGCAATCGGCAAACACAGGGAAGCGAACTGTCTTTCACAACATCCTTGAAGTTGTTTCCAAGCAAAGCCCAACGGTTCTTTGGACCCGAGTTCTTTTATTCCGTCTGGGTAAAGCCCAAGGACCGAGTCAGAACTGCAGTTGCTGTTCATTAGGATCCTGGTTTTCATGTAGTCCCATCTCCATATTCTATGGAAACATCTTCATTAACAGGGTACAGTACAAAGCTAAGAGATCTGGTCCTCAGCTGGTTGCCCTGTGGCCAGGCAGGGTCCATGGCATGTGCCCTGGAGGCTCATTTGGGCTCTGCCCTTCCAGCTGCCCCACGACTGGGAAGGCAAAGCCCAGCCACCTCTCATGCATCAACCCCTTTGCACAGTGGCACTGCAGCTGGTGCCACTCTGAGTCCCTTCATCAGGGAAGGCTGCGACTGTAGATGAAGCTCTCTTCCTCCCAGGTGCTCCCAGGTGCGTCCTTGTTTTGCAGAAGCATTAATGCCCAAGATTCCTGCTTTCCATGAATCACTGTACTGATCCCTTCACGTATCCATCCTTCCCTGGGCCTGCTGAGGGCAGAGCGTGGTGCCCTGTGGCGGGCCTGCCAGGAGGATGAGGCCCTTGGCGATGGGGAGTAGCTGCTCACATGAGTCAGAAGATGGCAGAATGCTGCAAGGACGCAGGGAAAGAGAACCCTTGCCCAGTGCTGGTGGGCATGGTGCAACCTTAAGTGGAAACAGTATGGAGATTTTAAAATTATTATTACTATTATTATTATTATTATTATTATTATTATGGCCGGCTCAGCCTGCCCTAGGGGTGGGGCTAGCACAGCATGTGGTGCTGGGGACTGAACTGCAGTCCCTATAGTTGCCTAAGTAGGAGCTTTAGGCCGCTGAGCCATCTTGCCAGCCCAGAGATTGAAAAGTTAAAAACACAACTAGCACATGACCTAGCATCCCCTACTGGGGACTTGTTCAGCGGAAATGAGCTGAGGGTGTCAAAGGGACATCTGTCCTCCCGTGTCCATCGCAGGATGGTCCTCATTAGTCACACATGGAAGGCATCTAAGAGTCCACGGCTATATAAGTTGCTGAGCAAAAGTGCTATGCATATGTATGCCCACAAAATGAGGTACTACTTAGCCTGAAAAACAAGGCAGTTCTAACCTTGGTGTCAGCGTCTCTGATCCCGGAGCACATTATACTGGGTCAAATAATCAAATGCCACATGATCTTATTTTATGTGTGGACTCTAGAAAGGCAGAGTAGAAGAGCTCTTCTCAGGGTGGTAGAGAAGTGGGGTGGGAGATGTTTCCAGAAGATCTACTTCAGGGGGGTGGGGAGTGAGCGCAAGCGCTGCCTTGGGCATCACGGGAGCAGTTAATAACACAGCTGTACTTGGAAGTCCCTAACAGAGAGGAGGCCGCGTCCTCACCCCGACAATGGTTTGAGTAATACTGAAAGGTCATGCATATGTAAATGAACTTAACCTAACCTTCCATAATGCATATATCTGTCAGAATAAGACACTGGCTCTAGGTCAGCAGAGCCAGCAAGAAGAAGGTGAACCCATGCCCTGAGCCCCTTCAGTGCCCCAGGAAGGCAGTTCTGGGGGGAAGGGTGAAGGCAGTGCATGGGGGTGTGGTGGGGGAGGGGTGGGGGTAACTCCATATCCTAAACCCTCTCCATTTTCCCAGAATGGTGGTCCTGGGTGGAAGGAGGAGAAGGTGCTTGGGAGAATAGTGAAAGAGGCAGCTGTGAGAGGAGTGTAAGTCCCTGCCTAGTGCTTTCGCCATTGCCCTGGGGCAGGGGTGACAAAGAAGTAAATTCAGGCTGCTTCCTTCCGCCACTGCCTGGGGACTGCGGTGCTCCCAGAAGAAAGCATCTGGAGGAACAGATGCCTCTGAGGAAAGCCTCAGCCTCAGCGATTAAGGCTGTGGAACATAACGAAGCTAAATACATCAACACAGAGAATAAAATAAAGTGGGAAATAGAAAATGACCAAAGGAAGAAGCAAAATGCATTTCCAAACATCCAGCCCCGTGCCCCAGGATAACTCCAGAACACAGAGATAAAAGCAATCGGAGGTCAACAAATCGAGTTCTCTCAAATGATAGCAGCAGAAGCGGAAAAAACACGTGGAAGAGGTCATAGAAAAATAATCTCTAAGGTGCACAATGAAATCGCTATCAGAACATTACATTGCATACCATAAGTATCTATCATTATTGCTATTTAAGCCTAACTAAGCAAATAATCAGAACTCTGTTAAAAACAAAGATACACCGTAGATTCCCAACAAGCACGAAGTCTTCTAGGGAGGTGGATGTAATCAGATGCAGAGGCCCAAGGCGCACTAAAGGAGCTAGATGAGGGAGGTCAAGGTCTCAGGCATCCAGGCAGGGTTCATAGTTTACTCATGCTCTTGCATGAGTGAGAAGCCGGGTCATACTTCAGGGCCTCTATGATTGCTCAGCATTCAACTTTGCTTATTCTTTTCCAGGGACACGGGTGACCCAAAAAGGAAGACTCTTAAAAGTCACACCCTCTGCTAAAGTAGAAATAGAGCCCTTGAGCCCACCATAACGGGGAGACGTTCTTAGAAAATTTCCACTTGAAATGAGTCGTAGGAAGCCACCTCAAGTCTTGTCTTCAGATAACCAGGGACCAAGCCTTAGCGAATCTGTGGATATGTCAGAAATATGACGTTAAGTGGAAAAGGAGCTTTGGGAAGAAGCAGAAGCGGCTTTGAGCCACGCAAGGCGTGCACTGGGAAACAGAGATCATGAATTTCGGTAATTACCCATCTACCATCAGTTGAAATGGAAATGGTTTTTGTAAGAAGTCAGTCCTGATGGAGGGAAGTGCTAGACCCACTTTTGTTCAATTGAACATAATATAATCATTACTATTTATCTCCTATCTATTTCGCATTCATCCTGCACCAGCCTGCATGGCTGGTGTGCCTGCGTGCATGTACGCACACACACTGTGTTCTCTGTTTTTAAGACATCAGCTCTGCAAAGGCCAGGGCTCAGTGAATGCCTAGGGCTTAGAACAGGGGTTTGCTGTTATAAATTGGGGGCCAGGGGGAACTGCTGTTGTGACAGAGGGTTTAGGCCCACCCTGGGCCCAAATCCAGGGGTCAAATCCTGCCCAATCACATCTCCCCAGGCCTCACTGCACCTCAGTCCCCTCTTCCTGGGGATTTGGACTATCAAAGCATTGAGAGGAAATGGAAGTGGTTTCTGCCCTCCCTTTGCTCAGAAAAGCAGCCAAGCAGACTTGCTGGGCTTCCATGGGGGAGCAGAGCAGGGTAATAGCTGCCGTCAGAGCGCAGCGTGTAAGTCGTAGGAGACGTGAGCCCAAAGGGGTCTTGGAGAACGAGTTGAAGATGTGAAGATGAATGAGCAGTTAAGTCCTGTAGGGGAAAGTCTGCACCTGGGATCTGTCAGAGGCCTGGGGCTGGACATCCAGACAGCGCCCCGGCAGGGCTTGCTGAGCAAGCCAGAGTGCGTATGGACACAGAGTGCGAAGGTTCTGTGGGCCCAGGGAGCGAATCTGAAAGTTAGTAATGTCATTAATAGCACAGTGCAGTGCAGAACCTAGGGAGGGAAGAAGCAGACAGCCGAAAAGGCCGCAGATTGCCCCAGCACCTGCCGCTGGGAGGCCTTCCTCTGAGAAGGAAAGCTACTGAGTGGCTTCCCTGTGTCCTCACACCCCTGGGTGCTGGGCAGGTATGAGGGCGCCAGGATAGTTCTGTAAGAGAAACATAGGCACAGCGGAGAACAGCTGTCTACTGCCGTCCACAGTGGGAGACTAGTGGACTAAAGTCTTTATTGGTCAACATTCACGGGGGAGAAGGATGAGGTGGCATTTGGGGGCCTGAAGTGGCAGAGGGGATTCAGAGTGAGCAGAAGTGAAGCTTGAAGGGTAGGAAAGTGTTTCCAGGAACCAAGAGCGTGAGGGGGTGGGTGTGACCTACAGGGCCAGGGTTAAAGAGCTGGAGGTAGCTGGAGGAGGAAAGAAAAGAGGAGACTGGGCTGACCTTGGGTAGGTGACACTTTGCACCGGGCCCTCACAGCCAAGGAGCTGGTGACAGTGTTTTTACCTTGAACTTTGGCTCTCAGCTGCGTTGCACCTTCGTAGTTTGAGGCTAAGGGTCTGCAGGGTGCCATCTTTTGCTGCAGTGGGTGTGACTGGGGGTGGTGCTCTCACATGCGGCAGCCAGGACAGAGCCAAGCTCAGCCTAGGGCAGTAGAAGCGAGTTCTGCTGGACTTCCCAGCCCAGGTTGGGGCGAGCGAGGCATATCTAGACTGTCATTCTGGTGGGCTTCCAGCCCCTGGCTCCCGATTCTGTCTCTCTGCTTTGCTGTATGCCCTGAAAGGCTGACCCCAGAGGGCTACCCATTTCTTCCCCTGGCTGTCCAGGGGCTGGGTCAGTGGAGGCCCCTAGGAGGGCTTGGGGGCCGCAAGGAGAGAGGCCAGCTAGGGATTTTCCTGAGCGTTTCTTGCTTCTGAGCGCCTCTCTGCTCGTTGCCCATCTGGCAGCTTCGGGCCTCCCGAGTTCCGTGACGCAGGCTATGCACGGCTCCTGCCTGACCCCGGCCCGGTGCCCTAACACCTCTGGCTCCTTTGCTCATCTCTGTCTCCAGCCACCTGGAGCAGATTCTGTCCTCTGTCTGAACCCAGCGACAGCACTGGGTTTGCTGAGCCCATTCTGCCTCAGCCCCATTCCCAGGGCTTGCTGTGCACTCACGCCTCTGGCTCTTCCATCTCTGTGCTGTTGGAGCAGGGCAGCACGTAGGCCGAAACATGTTCCCAAGGCCACACGGCAAGCGCAGAGTCCAGATCTGAATCTAGACAGCTGAGTGCGAGACTCTGAGCCCCTCACAGACTCATCCTGCCTCCTCCTGGAACACAGCAGGAGTGAAAAGGTAAGATCCCAAAAGCTTGAGAATGTTCACAGGAAAAGCTCCAGATGATATCTGCTGTTATTAACTGCACCATTCTAGTAGCATATCCAGTTTCCTTTTCTAGAAGTTGTTAGGCTCCAGTATACAATAGAACCTCATTGGGAACTTTATTTTTTTACATTATTTTTAAAAATATTCATTTGTTTATTTAGTACAGGGTCTCACTACACAGCTCACACTCATACACATCCTCCTGTCTCAGCCTCCCCAGTGCTGGGATTACAGGCCTGCGTCATCTCACCCAGTTTCAGTGGCCAGCATGCAGTGGCACTGGCATGGGATTGAGTACCAGGAATCAAACGTGGGTCCTTGTGCTTTCCAGGCAGGCACTTAGACCACCATGCTATCTCCCCAGCCCCAAGACATGGGGAATTTCACACTATCCCAGTGCCCAGGTGGTACACCAGCCCAATGCAGTCCCAGTTCTGGAGGTACCACCCAGGCACCGGCAAGCTTTGAAACTTCCAGGGAGTCCAGTGCGCTGCTGTGATTGAACCGGTGTTCCAGCCATCAGCGGCAGGTACCAGAGGGCAAGGGTTATGGCTGCACAGGTCTGGTGATAAAATAAGAGTGACAGCTGGCAGACACATAAAGGAGGAGAAAGAGGGGTGTGGGAGTTGGCGCAAGAACTAGAAAAAAATTTTAAAAGTATCAGTGGTGATCTGGGCTCACTTAATCCCTGGACAACCTGCCTTGGGTCTGCTGAGATCTTACCATTTTATTTCATTATAGTTGCTATCCACAGTTGCTTTTAAAAAATCGGCCTTATTTTCTATATACTTTGTACAGAGATAGAAGAAATGTATGTCTTTTAGAACGTTTATTTATTCCCAAAGGTCACATCACTGCATTTATTTTCAAGTAGGTTAAATCTGGAAAATTCACTTAAAATATAATCTTTCCAGTTATCTCCAGATGCCAAGAGAATGATGGATTATTGGGTGACAGCAAATATTTGTCAAGACGCTCACACCTGTTGACCCTCAAAGGAGCTGAGGTTCACCGCCTTTGATTCATGGGCACCGATGACACTTTCCTATTTTTTCAGTCCTAGTGCTTGGACAGAGGGGAGATGACCAGTCCATGGAAAAGTAGAGGACCGGCCAGTGCGGCTCTCTTGGACGCGGTCCATGGCACTGGGAAAGCTGCGGCCTTGTGTGTCTGAGCATGGGCTGCGGTTTCCTGGTTGTTATTGTTGGTTGTTCCTTTTGGACCAGGGATGGAATATTCCAATAATGTGTTCCTGACAGCAGACCAAACAGCACTTGTCTCTTTCTTATGTTTTTAGTGGCTAGTCCTCCTGTTTACATGATTCCTGGTAAAACGCTGGTGTTGGGAGGAGAGAATAACTCACCAGCTGTCTTCTGGGGGCTCGGCACAGCTCCACCTAGCATTAGCTGAGAAGCCAGTCCACTGAGAAATGCCCCTACCTAGACCCCATCCCTCCCTGTGCACCCTGAAAGCGATACTTCCAACCTACACATAGGGCTCTTTGGAGGGGGTTGCCAGGGAGGGTTTATAGGGCCAATGCCTTGGTTACTTTTACTCGTTGCTGGGACAAATACCCAACGCTCAAACTGAAGGAAGGAAAGGTTTATTTAGCTCACAGTTACTGGAGATTTCACTCCATACTCGGCTGGCCCAAGGCTGAGTGGAACAGAGCAGAGAGCATCCAGTTCATGGCAGTGGGACTGCAGCAATGGTGACAGAGGCAACGGACCAACCAGGGGAGCAGAGAGCAAGAGCTCTAGTCTGGCTCTTTGTCTCTCTCTATATTGCATTCAGGCTCTCCACCTCAGCCTATCCACCTTAGGCTACACCCATAATCTCAGGGATCATGGACCAACTCTCAAATTCTAGATCAGTACTAAAACACATAATCCCAGTGACTCATGAGTCAAGCTCAATCTATAGAAGTCCCCGCCTGATGCTTTGAGGGGACAACTAGACATTAAACCATAACAGCCAACCTAGCCTGGACCCCTGGAAGACTTCTCAGTCTTGTCACTTTGGACCTTTTGGGCCCAATCCTAGGATGTTTAGCAGCATTCCAATAATAACCTCCCAATCTTTCTCCAGTTCTGCCAATGAAAAATGTCTCTAGACCTCATTCATATCTCCTGGGGAATGAAATTGTCCCCCACACCCAACCATCATGCTGAAAGGAAGCTTTTTGGAGACCTTGACCTTCAGTCTCCCTTAGGAATTGGGGTTAAGGCACCAAAACCCTGTTTCAGGGACTTTCACTACAGCATTTTTCTATAAGATGTGTGAGCTGTTGTCCTTTAAGGCATTGCCAGGTGTGGAGTCAAGACCTGTGCTGCACTGGCAGGGAACTTCCTAGAAGTCAGAGCTGTCCCAGGGGGACTTGGATGGCCTTGGGGGAAGTTGGCTTTCCAGTGGGCAGGTTGAGTATGCTTTCTTCACCACTCCAGGACCATCGCTATGCTCTGTTCTCCTATTGTGCATGCACAGTTTGACGTGCAGCTGCTCCATGGGTTCGCTTCCTTCTGTGTCTCTGGTTTCCATCTGGAAGGATAAGGGAGGCCTCTGGGGGATAAGTCCCAGAGGTAGAGTCATCCTGAAGAGACAATCCATCAGCCTTCTTAGAATTTCAGGAACAATGAGGAATGATGATTGGTACACCCTCCACCAGAGAGGCCCGGAGATGGCCAGAGCACGATTAGGCCAACAGGAAAGTTAACGTGGAGATTTGCCTACCATGGTAAGAGCCTGCTTAGACAGGTCCAGTCCAGTGCAGTCTTCAATACAGAAAAAAGAAGAGAGTGCTGCATATCCAAGCCAGGCCTCTTCAGAGCAAACCCCTTGCCAGCAGCTTCAGTTAGGTGGGCCTGGGAGAGCCAAAGCCAATGGGAGGTGTGCCTCACAGTGTCACCTGTGCAGACAAGTTGGTGCTAAGATAATTATAGCCACATATTTGGACGCTTACTAGGTTCTCATACCATGTTAAGTGACATCAATAATAAAACCAACAACTATTGTTCATATTTATTAGCCACTTATCATATGACAAAAATATGTTCAATGAGCTTACCTGACCCCTTCCTAAGCCCTAGAAAGGAGATGTGAATATTTTCTGCAGTTTGCACATCAGGAAACTGAGTTCTAAGAGCGTATGAATTGCTCAGTGGGCTACAGGGGTGCAGAGGGGTTGGAGCCCGAGCAGTCTGACTTCCTGGCCTGTGCTGTGTTCAGATGTTTGCCTGTGCTCTTGCTCTCAGTGCTCACAACTCCAGGAATAAGATGCTGTCCTTGGTCCCTGTGTTCTGGTGTTCTTGTTGTGCTGCTATAAGAAGCCTCAGCCCCTGGGGTCTTCAGAGTGTCAGTATTTTTTGAAATTTTTAAAATTTAATTTAATTTTAATTTTTAAACAGCATAAATTAAAATTAAAACAGAAAAAATGGTAAATGATACAGAATTTCACTTAATAGGGTACTACACATTTCACAGTATTTGTTGTGATACACAGTGTTGCCTTCCAACCAGTTATTCCCGTTACCAGCAGGGGAGACTGATCATTGTCCTTTATGCTCTCAGACCAATGATTGTCAAATGTACTCTGAACAATGAAAACTGTAAAATGTTGGCCAGTAAAATTAAAGAGGACAATAGGCCAGCCAAATAGCTCAGCAGATTAAAGTGCCTGTAAACAGATGCAAGGTTGGGGTTTGATCCCTGGGCCTGCAGTGCTGTCTCCGTCCCCAGAGCACCCTGAGATGGCTTGACGGTGAACACCAGTAATTCCAGCTCTTGGAAGGCTATAAACAGGTGGATCACTACCAGTATGATCTAGTAGTGAGACCCTCAACATCCTGTCTCTGTAGGCCCCTTCCTAAAATAAAAAATTAAAAAAATATTAAAAGGTACATAAATAAATGGGGAGATATAAGATGTTTATGAACCAGAAGACTCAAGAGTCATAGATCATCATTTCCATAGCAAAATGGTCTATAGGTTCAAAATCCTCCCAGTCAAAATCTTAATAGCATAAGGCTTATTACAAGGAAAAGTTAGTGTTTAATTGTTTGATCAGTCCTGCATACTTGTATCTGGTAATCTGAGCAACAAATATGATAATAGCACTATGTAATACAATAATTGCTAATTTTTTATTCCTTTTTTGAAATTCTGTACCATTTGTATTGTTTTATGTTGCTTTCCTTCTGTCTTCGTTCTTGGCATTAGTTTTTGTTTTTCTCTCTTTTTATTTTATTTTATTATTTATTAATTTCAATAAGAAATAACAATGTGACAGTTTCAAAACACATTAGTAGTACATTCCCAATAATCGATACAGTGCACATTGTTGTCCTCATAGTAGTTATTTAGAGCGCAGGATACAGACATAATATTTCTAATCATTATTGATACAAAAATTTCTTATTGAACTAAGAGAAAGCAGTTGTATACATAGTCCAATAATCCATAATTGTAGTGGGTTATTGGCAGAACTGGCAGTCTCGGAAATTGCTGACTTAAGCCTTTTACAGCTCAACAGACTAATCTAGCTTTACTTTCTATGCCTCGTGATTAAACTTTTCTGCTGGCTAAAGGCAAGTTAAAGCAAGACCTGTATAACAGAACATGTAACTTTTGTGTCTCCTAAGGTCAGTCAAATTCTCTCAGGATTAACCTTGAAACTATGTACAGTGCTGTGTAGAACTGTTGTCATTGTCAGCCGTCTGGATGAGTTGCAGTCATTGCTTGACCAGTTTGCTGTCTGTGAAAACCTGAGAGAATGTTTTCTCTCCAGGTGACTCTCCTTAGGTACACTGCATATCTTCTGTCCCTTTCCTCTGTAGCCCCATAATCTCCTTGAACAGAAAATTTGGGAAACCACTGAGTTATAGGATATTACCGCACAGTTTCTGTTCTGTCCTGAGTCCTCACTGACCTTGAAGGACTGGGGCCAAAATATTGGCTATACTTGTAGTCCTTCTTTTTCTCTAATTTTTGGTCTGTAAACTTACATCCTTAACCTTCCAGAAGAGAAGCTTAGTGACACTATGACTCTATAACATAGGCACTTGCGCTTAATATCATTGTCTTTCTGAATATTAAATGTCTTAGATTTAACTTGGAATCGGTATTTTCCATCAAGCTTTGATATTCTAAAAAATCTTACTAATTATTTTTCTTGTAAAAACAAATTAATTTTAAATTTCACAGGCAACACAAAGAACATTGAAGAACAGAAACAAAACATAACAGTGAAAAAGTATACAAGAAGGAGAAAATTGGAAAATAATACTGCCCAATTTCAAGATGTAAAAAACTGCACTGATCAAGAGGACATGAGTTCTTACAGACAATGAGAGCAATAGATTAGCATGAGGCTCATAAACATAGAGACAGCTGACTTTACAGAGTACAAATAAAATTTAGTGAGCAAGCACAGCATATTCAACACATGGCGCTGGTACAAATGGTTATCTGGGCATAACATAATGGTCTTCAAGCCATGCCTTTTGTTACATGAATGTTAAGTTAAAGTAGATTAGAAGTAAATGTGAACACTAAAGCTATAAAAATATAGAACAATGTCTATGACCTTGAGGTAGGAAAAGATTTCCTGGCTATAACACCAAAGATATCATTCATTAAACAACGAATTAGCGAACAGGACGTCCTGAAATTAAAGTCATTTTCTCCTCCTTTAGGATGTTATCAACAGAATGCAAAGAAGCTAGATGCAGGGGGGAATGACCACAATATGTAAATAGGACACTATGGTCACATCCAGAATAGATAAGAAGAAACTCAATTTCAATAATGAAACAAATGATAGGCAAGTATTTGAATGGACATTTTATCAAATGGCATTGAAAGATTCTCTGATAGCATTAGCTATTAAGAAAATGTAGCCAGGCATGGTAATGTGTGCCTGTAATTCCAGCACTTGAGAGGCTGAGGCAGGAGGATCTTTGCAAGTATGAGACTACCCTGAGCTACAAAGCGAGATCAAGGTCAACCTGAAATACACAGGGAGACTCTGTCTCAAAAGACAAAAGAAAAAGTGAGTAAGAAAGAAAGAAAGAAAGAAAGAAAGAAAAAAAGAAGGAAAATGTAAACTACTAGGAAATACATAGCTTATAAAATGGCTAAAATTAGAAGAACTCATACATTGCTAGAGGGGATACAGTTTGGCAGTTTCTTAGAAAGTTAGGTACAAGTATGCTCCGGCTATACAACCTATATATCTCTTCTTACTTATTTATCTAAAAGAAAAGAAAGCATATTTCCATACCAATACTTTAGCATAAATATTCATATAGCATTATTCATAATTGTCTCAAACAGAGAACAACCCAGTGTGTATTTTTTTTTTTTTTTTGAAACCGAGGATCGAGCTCAGGACCTTGTGTGCATTAAAGCTGAATGGATAAATACACTGTGGCTCATCCATCTAAGACTACTACCTAGCAACTGTAAGAAGAATTGAAGGATTGATAGATGCTGCAACATGGAAGAAGCTCAAAATAAGTACACCAAACCCAAAGAAGCCGGCATGGCCTGCTTGTTTTACATAGTTTTCTAGGAAATCCAGGCCAGTTATCATGACGAGAGTTCAGAGATTCCTAGGGATGGGGAGAGGTTAGAAAAAGGTCGGAGATGAGGTTATAAGGGATGTGAGGAAACTTTTGGGGGTGAGGGGTATTCTTATTACCTTGTTTGTAGTGGTAGTTCCACAGGTGTGTGTATATGTCAATCCTGGCTAAGTTTTCACTGTAGATATGTGTAGCCTATTGTGTGTCAACTATACCTCAACAAAACTGAAGAAAAGTGAGTCGTGAATGTCTATACCATGTGTGACCATTGCCAGGGGGACATGAGAGTACAAATTCGTTTTCTTTAGACACACAGACAAAAACCACGCAAGTGAAAAGCTCGGAGATGAAGGATAATGCTCTTGAGTATTTAGGGTACAGGGTATTTTAAGAACTATATTTTTAAATTTTTGATCAATGTGTATTTACTTCCTTCTGTGTATTTATAGCTTTGAATGTGACATTTTAATTCATGGAAAGGATATATAATGATCAGCTGAGAATAACTGGCAGATGTATAAGCACGCGTATTTATCATTCCTTTGTGTGGTCAACATCCAAAATCTTCCCTACTTGGTATTTTGAAATATACAACTAATTGTCCTCAGCTGTGTTTCCTACCATGCTATTGAACAGTGGACATTATTCCACTCATCCGCCTGCAACCCTGCACCTTACAAACCATCCTCTCTCTACTCCTCCCCCACCCATCTCTGGTATCCGCCATTCTATCCTTTATTTTGATGAGATAAGCCTTTTAACTTTCATGCATAAATCAGAACACTTTATTGTTCTTTCTGCCCTGACTTCTTTCACTTAGCGTGACATTCCTCTGTTCTACTTCCATTGTTGCAAATGGCAGGGTTCCATTCTTTTTGTGCCTGCTTAGGATCCCGTTGTGCATACAAGGCCAGGCTCCTCATCTCTTCCTTTCATTACCCTTCACGTGCTGTTTCCTATACTCCTGCCTGGAGCTTCATTATGAGCCTTGCGACTCGATGTTCCCCTTCCTTTTAACTTGACTAAATTTCACTGCTCTGAAAGCGTAAGATTTCAGATAGCGATGGGGCCAGGAGCAGACAGTGGAGAGGGGACAAGGATGAGATTCTAAGGTGTCACCCAGCAGGTGAGAGGTGCCACTTAACCTTCCATCTCCTGGAAGTTGCATTTCATAATGAGCTATTGCTATATTTATTGCTTGACAATTACTGCAACTGGAGAAGTTGTGCAAAAGCCTGGGAAACATTACCTCGTCAACCGTGTTGTGTTCAAAGAAGCCAGGCACAATGGAGGATGAGAGTGTGGCCTGCTAAAGTGCATTTGATTCTTTCCATCCCTCTGGTCTACAGATTGCTTCTGGCTTACCATACGGCAACTGTTCTGTCAGATCGCTGCATAGTGCATTAGGACAACCCGATCTCAATTTTCTATGTAGTTCAGTCAGAATCCCAGGGAGCAGGTCCAGTGGCAGTTCAGGATGGTAAGGGCGGAGAGTTACTGGGCAACGTTCCACCCTCCTAGGTACGTCCCAGGGAATGGTGGTCGCCTTGGAAAGAGCACACCATCAGACAGGCCTATATTAACTTAAAGCAATATCTATGCTGGCAAATAGACCAGAGTGACTTGAGTGTGCTCCGTGGAGACTCGCTGATGACAAAGCAGGTCATCACTAGGTTTCTGGGTCCACCCACAGCATCACAACAAGGCCTGCTGGGGCTGAGGATGGTGCTGTCCATGACTTGGGGCGCTCTTGCCCACGGTGGGAAGCAGGTGGTGCAACAGAGGAGCCAGCACCTCCAAGACAGTCTCCCCCAGCTGTCTCTAGGTCAGTGGGCTCTGCCATTGGGCGGGGGCATCTATTTTCACCGCTCCCTCGCCTAGCCGACTCCTTCTGCTCACACTGCCTTCCCCCGGCCGGGCCCAGGGCGGGCACTTTTGCCCCACTCACCGGCTCATCCTCTCACACACACCCTGCTCACTTCTGTGTTCACATGGGCACAGCCGGGGCATGAGGCCTGTGCACTCTTCTCGACAACACATGCACGGAGCGTGTCCTGACCAAGTTCCACAGCTGGGGTGACTGCCCCTGTTTTGTTGGATGAGCTTGTGTGTGTTCTGTGAGTTCAGCTCTGAAAGACACCTGCTCCCGAGTTCCTTGGAAATAACTGAGCCACCTGCCCCCCTCTTTTCTTCCCCTCGCTGGCTACTGGTTGGAGCTCAGGCTGTGACAACCGCTAACTCACATGCATCCAGCTCTCACGTCAGCTGCAAAATGATAGTTATAAAGTGGGTACAGTCATTTTCCAGCTGACAGGGCCAAGCAATTTTTAGGAAGAGGAAGAAGCTAACTTGCCAATAAGAGAATGAGGTAAAAAATGGAAAAAAGAAGGTTTTGCTTATCAATTTTCATAGTTCTACTATTTCCTACATCTGCCCTGTAAAATCTAATAAATATGGTTGCTTTATTTGGATATAGAAAGACACCTAAATAAAGTCATGTAGATTCTGATACTCAAGGACACTTATTTTCTTTTGTGATTTGATTTTATGCAGAAAAAGGTTAAAATCAACACTAGAGTTAGCATGGCAGATACCCTTTTTCAAAAATTTTCCTCTCTTCTTAACTGTTAAGGAGCAGAGAGAATGTTATATAATTTGTCTGTGGCCCTTAAAGACAGAAGTATTGAATGTAGGCTTTGAGTTGCCAAGGCGAGATCACTAGATGAAAACTGAAAAATTCAGATAACATATACTACAGATGTGTCGATCCAGCACAGCGCGGGCACTTTCGTCCACTCACCAGCTCATGTGGTGAACATAGTAGGTGCCCAGCTGGCACTGCTGTCCACAGTTGTGTGTGTGTGGGGGGGCTACTGTAGTTCTCACACAGGAGTGTTTCCTACTGTTGAAGTGCTACCCTCCCTGGACAGCTCTCAGGATCCACCAGCGAGGCCATGCCTGTCCGGACCTATTTTCTCATTTTTATCTGGTATTTTTTCTGGAAGTCTCTGTTTCTTCTCACATTCCATCCCCACTGAGGACAGCCTTTCAAGACTCATTTTCCACTAGCCAATACAGTGGCTGACACCATCCAGAACTTTTGTCCCCATAAAAGCTGTTTTCACCCTTTAAAAGTTATCTTGACAGAACCAAGTATAAAATACGAGCCTTTTGGAGGCATTGCATGGTATTCTGTTTCAGTTTTTCTTGACTTTTCCCGAAGTATTTCCTATCCCTTAGTAACCAAAAAGTATTTTCCATAATTAGGGTTTGCTACTGTCCCTCGTTTCTGGAAACATTCATGTGTCCAGTGTTAGGGCCCAGAGGCTCTGCCCGGGTCTGTGAGTTTTGGGGCAGGACGGTCATGGTCTTCATCCTGGAGTCCTGGGTGGACAGGCCTCTATAAAGCTCTCATTGCATTCGGTACTTTATGAGCCCTTTGTACGTTAGTAGAAATGAGTGAGAATAGGAAAGACGCCCTTGATGACAACTACTGAACTGTAACTTATTTTCTCTGGGTCTCTGTTGCTTCAACCAAGAAGGATATTGAAAGAAAGGGGCACCTAAAGTGTCACTGAGGCAGATGGGACAGACATCTGTGCACCTCGACATTTCTCTGCCTTGAGTTTAGACTGATGATATTGGTGGCCAATGAGATGTGCACGATCGCATTTTATTCCACTTCCCAGCCTGTTTCCTCCAGTGTTCCACTCTTTTACTACTTCATTTGCAGTGTTACACAAGAAGAATGCTGAGATGTTGCACCTTCATGGGTGAAGAAATGTAGACCCCCCCCAAGGCTAATGACAGCAGCCCAGGAGAATCATTGAGTACCTCACAGGGGAGAGGTCACCTCCGTACATTTGGAGCCGCTGCTGTCACCATGAGGCTCACTTGTTACCGCAGCTCACTGCAGCTCTATCCTGACTAACGGTCCTTCCAGCTCTGAAATTCCAGGTATCTGGCAAAGGCACAGCGTGGGGCAGAGCTCTGCAGAATTAAAACGGCACAATAGAAGAAGCACTGGGTGTAAGTAAACTCACATCTGAACGATGCTTCTCTAAGTGAGCCAGCATAAATCTGAGAGCGCTCTGGATAAACCTTAAAGGATAGGAGATGTGTATTTCTTTTTAATGTAATGGTACCTTCTGTGTGTGTTGGTCAAATCTGGCAGCTTAAAAGAGATTGAAGGCCAATAATCCATAATAGTAGTGGGCTATCAGCAAAACTGGCAATGTCAGAAGTTGTTCAGCCTGTTACAGCACAGCATATTATTATGGCTTATTGGGTTATTTTGCTGAATTCACACAACTACAATGTTTGAATGGTGATGGAACACCCATCTCTGACAAAGCAAAACAAAAAAGGGGGATATAAACGAGGACCATTTTGTAGTGAAATAGCTATATATCTCTCTCTTAGCTAATATACATATTAGCTAATATACATATTAGCTAAGAGAGATACATAGCTATTTTCTCTTAGTTCAATGAGAAGAAAGATTTGTACTAATAGTGTTTCGACAAGATATCATGTCTGCATCTTGTCCTCTGAACAACTACTATGAAGATGACAATATGTAATGTATTAATCATTGTAACTGTCTTACTAACCTGTTTTGAAACTGTCTCATTGTTATTTATTTCTCATTAAGATTAACCTAAAAAAATAGACTGAAGGAAAATTGTGGGAAAATGAGAATGGGAACCATGGTCAGAGTAGATCTTGTGATTGACAACATAAATTCTAAGAGAAAGGCCACACTCCAGCTCTGTCCTTATAATAATTGTGCAGAGAAGGCGAGCACAGAGCCAGCTTAGCACTGTCAGTGACTGGAAAGATCTGTGTAATGCTAAACCCAGAACTCTTTGTTATATGGGAAATGATGACGTGTGAGTGACTACTGGAATGATTGCCAATGTAGACTATTCCACTGTGTTCTTACTTTAACTCTTCAGTAGAATGGATTCCCACAGACAGAATTCTCACCTTTGCTTCTTTTTACTGAGGAAAGTACTATTTTCAGGGAACCCCAAAGTTTTAAAGTTTAAAATAAATGAGGGCTGTCTGTGGGGGAAAGGTAGCCACAGAAGACAGAAAGATCCCACATGCCCTGGTGTTGAATTGGGGAAGGCGTCTGGTAGGGAGGGGGATGCTTGTCTAAACTCTGGGGTCACTGCATCTTAAAGCCTGCTTACCTTGGGGACATTGGTCAGCATCTTATTGACAGTGTAATTTCTGCAGTACAGCTGGATGCTGCTACCCATAATCAAACACAGAAAACCTCCAGGCACCCATCTGGAGGAGCTACCTTGTACTTGGTTTAAATGAGAAAGTTATGTCTCCATGAAGATGAGTCTTGTGTGGGCCCCGTGACGCTTGTACCTGCAGGGCACTTCATCCTTAAATATGCTTCTCATTTTCCAGATGAGCCCAGGGGATCACATTCCCCAATAAAATTCCTGTCTGCACTAAATTGCTTCGTAGTGTTGATTTATACCTCAGTAAACCTACATGGAAAAAGAGAATGGGTTTGATTTTATAACTAACATGATTTATGCATATTTTAGCTTTGGAGTACACAATATTTGTACAATGTGATGCGATGTATATATTCATATCCAGAGAACTTGTGACAGGGGCAGCAGAAATATCTATGGGCATCTTCTAAATACAGGACTAAGTTCTGATATAAAGAACTGACTAAATGATACATTCCTGGCCTACCTCGGGGTGTGTTGGTTAGAGTCCCATGGGGTGGGGTCTGGGGATACACATTTAGACAACCTTTTCAGGTGACACTGAGCACACAGAATGTGTGAAACACTCTCCTTTAAAGTTGGAGATGAAATTTCAATTTCTTTTTGGTTACTATGAATGAATTACTTGCTGGAGCAGGGAAGGAAACTAATGCTTTTTAGATGTCTGTTTTTGTGTGTTAGGCATTGTGGGTAGACACTCAAAGTATATTGTGTTCATATAAGTCTTGTAAGAGTCCAACAAAGTTGGTATTATCTTCATTTTTACTGGAGAAATCAAAAGTGAGAGTAAGTGGTACTGACTGGTAAAGAGAACAGACATTTGAACCCTGATCTCTTTGTAGCCACAACATGTACTTTTTTCACTAAGCTATTGGCTAACCTGCTTCCTGGCCATGTGCTAACTGATGTTGGGCCATGTGTTTTAGAGGTAGTAGATTGCCTTAGTCTCTACTAAGAGACATGATAGGCAACTTCCTTCCCCACTCGACTATTAATAAGGTATAATTGGCAAATAAAAAAATCATAAAAAATTTAAGTTATAAAACATAATGCTTTCATATATATGTACCCTAAAAATTAATTATCATAGGCAAGCTAATCAATATATCTATCACCTCATGTAATGATATGTGTGTATTAATGATACTTAAGATCTTAAGTGTTAACAAATTTTGGGGTCCACAGTACAGTATTATTAGTAAGGTCATCATTCTGGACATTAGATTTCTAGAATTTGCTCATTTTGTACCGAGGGGACACATCCTTTGACCAGTCTCTCCCTATTTTCCCTAGACCTCAGCCCCTATCCTCACTTCTCTGAAGGGATCTTTTTAAGGTTCTACCTGTAAGTCAGGTCACATGCTGTTTGTCTTCCTGTGACTGGCTTATGTCACTTAGCATAATGTCCTCTAGCTCCACCCATTTTCTTACAAATACCAGGATTTCCTTCCTTGTAAGAGTGAGTAGTGCACTCTCTACAGAAGCCACAATTGCATCATCTGCTCATAGACAGAGGGTCACATAGGCAATTTCCTTATCTTGACTATCATGAGCAATACTGTCATGAACATGGTATGCGGATAGCTCTTCAATACACTGATTTCTAATTCTTCGGACTTATATCCTCAGAGGTGAGTGGCTGGTACCTTCACCTTTAATTCTTTGAAGGACTCCATATTGTTTCCTGCCATGGCCGGAGGTATTTAAATTCCCACCAATGGAGTGCAAGGATTCCCTCTTCTCCATATCATTTTCCACTCATCTCACTTTTTTCACAAAAAGCATCCTAATAGGTATGAACTGAAATCCTGCTGTGGCTCTGCTTTGTTTTTTTCTGGTGATTAGTGAAGTTGCATGTATACCTGCTTACCATTTGTATTTCTCATTTTAAGAAATATCTACGTAGGCTGCTTACTCATTTAAAGCAAACTAGGTTGTAAATCAGTCATACAAGTATTAACCACATACAGATAGGCAGTTTGCAAATATTCTCACCCATTCTGTAAGTTATTAAGACTTTCTTAAGCAGATAACAATTCACTTGGAGAAACTTCCCTCAGGGAATGTGGTCCTCACAATGGTAGGGCACGGAAGTGCCCCAACTAGAGACTGCGCTTCAACCTGAGCAAGTGTTCCCTGTGTCAGCTCCTGAAGAGCCAGAAACCAAAAACTCTCCTTCTGAGATTACCCCTAAGATTGTTCCTCCTGCACATCCGGCCTCCTCCCTAGGGGCAGCCCATATTCAGCAATCGTTGTAGGCAGGAGTGTGACATCCCAAACTCTTGTGTCAGATCCAGGCAACTGAGAAGCCCCACCCTCCCCAACTCCAGACACCCAAGTGATGAGCTGTGACCTTTATGCTAACCTTGACTTCTCCTTCTGCCTAATTCTGCTTCCCCTTTTGTCTTGAAGGCGTTCCCGGGAGCATTCCTCATCAGCCTCTTGCAGTCAGTTTCAGAACTGTCTTTGTCTGGGAACTTGACCATAAAGTTAAACCAAACTGTCTAAGGCCAGCCAGTAATCCTAGCACTCTAGAAAGGTTTGAGGCCAGCCTGGGCTACATAGTGAGTTCAAAGACAGCCTGAATTGCAGAAGGAGACCCTATTTCAACACAACAACAACAATAACAGCAAAACCTAAACAAACCCAAATCCCAAATTGTCCTTGGGGATCCACTTGCTCCCATTTAGGTGACATGCAGGCCAAATGGTGCCCCTCCCTCCCTCCAGTTCATAAGTTCAAGTCCAAGCCTGTGCTACCTCAGAATGTGACTGAATTTGCAGACAATCTTTATAGAATTGGCTAGGCTAAAGTGAGGTTGTGAGGCTGGGCTAACCCAATATGGTAGTGCCCTAAAAAGACCCAGGGGGAAGGCTGTCTGAAGACAGAGGGAGAAGACCACACCTACGAGCCAAGGAAAGAAACCTTTCAGGAAAACCCACCCCTTCCCACACCTTGACCTTGGTCTCTTGACCTCCATTACTGTGAGGAAGTAGCTTCCTGTTATTGGAGCCTGTCCCCCCTCGATGGTATTTTGTCCTGGCGATGCTCCAGCAGGCAGAGCTACAGCTCTTTCTATGTTTAGCTCCCTACACTTTGATCTCCATGTCTAAGGAACAACCTGGAACTCTGAACAGGTTAAATCATCTCTTACCTATAATGATGCTGAGTGCTAATTTTCACCAGAGTTCTCATGTGCCTTAAAAGCTGTCAGAAGTATCATATCTTTAAAAGAGTGATTAAAGAGTATGTGAATTACCCCTCTTGATTTCATTTCCCCTTTTAGGACACTTAAATGTAAATACACGGTGTAAACAACTACTTTGGACCTGCCTCGAGCTTGGGTTTAGAGTGTGTGAGGGAAAGGGCAACATTTTCAAATTCCATCAGTCAACATTTTTTAGTCTTCTGTGATGCAAGCATGGGGTTTGGCGTTTGTCTTTAGCTGCACCGCAGCTCTCCATGCCAGCTGCTAGCCCCCTGCCCTCTTTGGTGGAGGAAGAGTAAAAACAACAACAGAATTTCCTTTGCAGTTTTCCACACCAGCCTCTTTAGGCTTGGTAGTGGGGCTCAGACAGTGGTAACTACCAGTTCTGAAAAACGAACAAAGCCAAACAGCTCCAGCAGAAAGTGGCCTGTGCTCAGCCCTCCTGCAAGCCCAGGGGAAAGGTGACCTCGCTACCTTCTGGTCATTGCCAGTTCCTACAGGGCATTGGGACTTGCTTTTATCTGCTGGGTTTCCTGGGAGGGGCTTGCTTTTGACACTATTTATAACTGTACCACAGGTTTCTACAAAGGGCTGTGTCTTCATTGGTCGGTGTCTTTATTGTTGCTGCAGAAACCAGTGCCCCACAGCCTCAGGAAGCGCCGCAGAGCCACCAAGCATAGCCTGCACCAGAGTCCCGAGGCTCATCTGCCACCGGGCCTTTGCTCACTTCCGGCGCCAACGCTCCTTTCCCTGGCAAGATTTCCTTGAGCTGTGCAGAACTGCTTTAGCCCTCTCATCCGGCTCAGCTGACTCCAGAAGCCCCCGTCAGGACTTAAGTCCCTGGTATAATTCTAAGCAATTTACGTTTCTAATAATCACAACAGTCCCTCAGGGTGGGTCTCACTTTAAAGAAAATGAGACACAAAGAGGTGAGTTAACTTGTTCAAGGTCCTACTGCTTGTTCATTGCAGGGCTGCAGCTCAGCTATGGCTTTAGGTCCACATTTTACAGCAACAAACTACCCCCTCAGAAGCCCTGAAAATATATCCTTAGGAATCACTTTAACGTGGAATAAGTGCTCTTGTTCACTAGGAGATAATGATCACTTAAAAATAGTTACATTCTACTTATGCCGGCATGAAGCCATACGTGTGTGCGTGAGCGCGCACATAGGTATGGTACATGCAAATAAATTTAATGATGAGAGGAAAAAATCACAGATGCCTTGGAATTACCCCACTCGTCGTGTAGATAATTTTAAAGCAAATGGAAGATTTCAGGAGATACAATTGTTTGGTTGTTAAGTCTCAAATACCAAAGTCAAGAGCCAGCATGTATTGGAAGGAACATAAGGCAGCTGTTACAAGGACTCAAATGGAATGAAACTCTGGTTTGCTTAAGGACTTCTCTTTTAAATTTTTTTTTTTTTATGTATGTAGTACAGGGTCTACAGGGTCTCACTGTACAGGTTGGACTCGTAGGGATCCTCCTGTGTCAGCCTGCCACGTGCTGGGAGTACAAGTGTGTGCCAGTGTGCCCAGTTCCAGTCATGTCTCAGCGTGCCTTGGGGGCAGGGACAGCACAGCACTCAGGGGATTGAACCTGGGTCCCTGTGTCTGCCTAAGCAGGTGCTTTAATCTTCTGAGCTATCTGGCTGGCCCAGGACTTCTTTTCTTTCTCTGTTTTTGCATTAGTAAATCTGGCTAAATAGGTATAAACAGATAGATTAATTACATTTCACTGTGCATAAGGAAATTTATATTTATAGTGAGTGGCGGGGGGGGGTGTCACAAATAAATGCAATTCATTCCAAGTTGGAATCACAATTTTCTTTGATTGAAGCCTCTAGAGGTTCCAATTCTGTGACAGATTTATGTCTTAGAATCCAAGAACTAAGAGAGATTTTTAAGAGGTAATAATTTACCTTAAACATCACAGCGATGTGAAAACCAAACTTGTTTTGAAAAACTTCCAGGGAAATCCTTCTACAGTTTATCAGCATGCTTAGAGAAAATATTTGCAATTACATTTAGCTTATAGCCTTTTCCTGCAAACAAAATATAGCCTTCCTTGGACTGAGATGACTGCTCCATGCTTTTGTTCTTATTGGTTTTGCGAACACACACACACACACACACCATGTCATACCAGCATAAGTAGAACCTAAATATCTTAAAATTGTTTGCTCTCCCATGTAATATAAACAACAGTTGAACAATAATAAAATTAACCACTTTTGAATACATTATTTTAGGTGCATCTTTCATTTTATCCTGTAAGCAATTGTCCTATTACCATTTAATGAGTGTGGAAACAAATATCCCAAAAACCTCAAGTAACTCAGCCTCAGGCCAAGTCTATTATACGGATGCACAGCCATGAACACAATATACCTCACCACGCCGTGATGGTATACCTCACCATCCCTTGGAAGCCAATTAACAGATGCAATTATGTGTAATTTCTTCTATTTAATTTTTATAAAGCTTTAGGAAGCCTTGCTGGACCATTTTGACCTTAATCCCTACCATAGGCTAGGCTGATTTTTTTGCGGAATGGTTAAAAGGAAGTCAAGTGGTTGAAGGTGATGAGCCAAAACGAAAAAAAAAAAAAAAGGAATCAGAGAACAGGTTAATCTTTTCCTGTGTGATAAGCTCCTGAGCAGTTCACGACTAAACCTTCCAGGCCTGCTTGCGCCAGTGATCCTGAGGGTAATTTTCTACCGGTATCCTAGAGGACTGCTTCCCCTGAAATTTCTCAGTGAAACAGGATTTCCCCTAAGCCTCAGGCTATTCATGTAAAAAATTCACCTAGTAGCAACATCTGACTATTCAAAGTTCGGATATATGTATATATTCAAATATATTCACAAATATATTCATATGTATCATATATATTCATATACACATTCATTTGTGTCTTCATGGATGAATATATTCATATATATGTATAATACAGTTGCAGACCTGTATAACCATGGGACAGCATTCATGTTCTCAAGAAATTAATCTGAGTTCTACTGCAGAAGGGGAAATCACCAAGTGTGCTCTACGTCTCGCACTACTCACCCTTGTCCACATCTTCCCCCACAGAATGCTGGCGCTCTGGTGCTCCACAAGGATAATTCCGGTGTTCTGGTTTCCTGGCCGGCTTCCTCCTTTTCATAACTCCTTTTGAAGAATGTGCAATCTGCTCCTGATAGCTTCTGGCATTGTGGACTCAAGGCTCACTGCAGCAGGAAACAGAAGTTAGAAACAAAAGGGTGTGTAAACTCTGGAAAAGGCGGGATGCTTTTGCCATTCAAGGACGGTATTGCAGTTGTTGGAATATGCAAATCCATTGTCCCAGAAATCCATCCATCCATCCATCCATCCATCCATCCATCCATTAATCCATCCATCCACTCATTCATTTAGTCATGCACGTGACTGTGGGGAGTATTCATGACATTTCTGTTAAAGTAACATGAATTAAAAAGATGCATAAAATATGGCTCTGCCCTCAAGGAGCCCACAATCTAGTTGTGCAAATCAGCAATTGCGGTGCTGGGAAGCTTGGCAGGCTTTCTGCTCAGCTATGCCCAGGTCAGGAGAAAGCACAGAGCAGGAAGAAGATGGGCCATGAGCGGAGCCTTGAGTGGTAGCAGCTGCATGTTGCTGGGTGGAGGAGAGAGAGTCCTTCTGTGTCCACAGTCTGTCTCATCACTGACTTAGCTTTTTTCTCTGTCCTCCCATCCCTAAGCCCTTGTTATTCCCCTGTCAAACAATTTAATATATTGCTTTTTTTCCCCCTTTGAAGCCACCAGATATGCCTGACTCTATCTCTGGCCATAGCTTCTGAAGGTCACTTGAGCCATATGCTTTTTCAGTTTCCAAAGAAGGAGGAAAATTGGTGTTTTGGAAATGTGGCTTTTACATAGCTTGGATACAAAGCCAAGAACTGGATTTTGCTTTTTGGAAGAATAACCAACTGGGCTTTTGGTAGGCTAGCTCTGGCCAATTTTTTGTTGTTGTTTTGTTTTGTTTTACTTTTCTTTCATCTTCTCACAGCTGTAAGATTTAGTTTTGAAGTCGTGTGTGTGTGTGTGTGTGTGTGTGTGTGTGTACGAGAGAAGAGAAAGACACACACACACACAGAAAGAAAACTATCACTGAAATATGTAGTCTTAGAAAAACCTGATATTTAAACCCCATGGAATACACAGAATGCTTTTTTTTGAAAAGGAGTTTTCTGAAGCTCTGAAAAGGGAAAGTGTTTCTCCTATCAAGAACAAAAAATTCTGAATGAAGGAAGTGGAATTGAAGACTAAAATAAGGACCATGTCTGCCACAGAAGAGATGCTCAGCAAACTTTCCCGGAGCGTCCAGCTGACCTCGTGAGCAGGAGAAGCCCCCCCAGGGCTGCCCTCGTACTCAGTTCCCTGGGTCTCCTACCCAGGCAGGAAAGGCTTCCTGTAATTTTGGTTTGATAAACACAGTGTTTGCAATCACAGCAGGAAGGAGGGAAGGAGTGCTCCTTGAGGCACTTGCAGTGGCACGGCAGTAGGACACGGGTGGTGGCTCACTTGCTCTGCCTGGGTAACCCCAGGCATGGTTACCCAAGTATTCAGCCCCACCTGGTCAGAGAACCAGCAGGAGAGTTAATGCTTCCAGCAAGCGCCTCGCTTCCCCTTGAGGGCCTTTCTCTTTGATGCATTTTAGCTGCCCGTGGTGTCTGCACTTACAACAACTACATGGAACTGATTAACTTTTGGGGATCCCATAAGCTATAGCACCAGAAATACATGATGTGTGTGTGTGTGTGTGTGTGTGTGTGTGTGTGTGTGTGTGCGTGTGCGCATGTGCAATCCATACCTTTCATTATTCCTTCACTAGGAAATACAATATAATACATACGCACACCCCATATAAAACAAGTGCATTTTTTAAAATAAACTACTATACATGTCACTGCCACCCAGGACTACCACTGTAGATGAGTGCCAGGACCCCCGTGGCTTTCTGAGTGTTCTTCCTAAAATCATCCCATGCTTCCTCTTCAAGGCAGTGCTAGCCCCATGGAGTAGACCTCTTGTGAGTCCGGGGTTTGCAGCTGTGGTTTCCCTCCTGATGTGAGTCTGTCGGGGCAGAGAGATCATGTGCACCTGGAAACCATTTTCCCCTTTCTAGACCAAGTGCCAAGTACTGGGATATTTGGAGCTCCTGCCAAGAACTGCAGGCCCACTGGGTCTTCGCAGGCCTTTCCTCAGGTCCATCTTCAGGAGGGAGGGGGGCCTAGGAGTGATGCTGAGATGCCCAAGTATGTCCCACAGAGACATAGAATCAAGCTGGGGCTACAGGAGGTAGGGTGGAAGCGAATTGATTTAAAAGATGCACAGGCAAGGAAAATGAAAGTGATAAGAGTGAGGAGGCAGAACTCTGAGTCACTGGGGAGGGTCCTGACAGGATACCCAAGAGGCTGTCTGTTTCGAAGTTTTCAAAACGGTATTTAGAAAGGAGCTCGGGCTGTTATAAGAGTGATATGATCTCTAACCTACAGAGACTATACGCTTTTCAAGATCCATCCCATGCAGTATTCACACAGGGCCCATGCTGGGCCCACGCACCCTTGAGCCAGTGGCCTTTCTGTTCATGCTCCAGCGAGGTCTCTCACAGCCAAGACACCTGGTGGAGAGTTTTGTAAGCTCCCTGGCAGGTGATGACTCAGCAGACTCCATTCTGGGGCCACTGTCCTTCCTGCCTCATAAAACGCGAGTTCCCGATTCACTAATTCCTGCTACAGAGGCAGATGTTAGCCAGAGGCCCTCGGTGAAGGTCAGCCTTGAGGCTTGAGGCATAGGCATACATGGATGGGATAGGAGGGGAAGGCCAGTGACTCGGGCCAACAGCCAATTCTACTCATGTCTTGTGTTCTCATAAGAAGGCCCAAGTGACCTAGGGGCTACCATGGTCTTCCAAGGTGTTGTGAAGAAATAATTGTCCAGGCAGCAGGACAGAACAACTTGGACTTATCAGCTTCTTTGGGCGAGTTATAATTCTGAAATATTTAGGCCCTTACTATGTAGTTCTCCACTTATAACCTCCCCTGTCCCCTTGATGCTAGGGATTAAGCTCTGGAGTGCTCTGCTGCTGAGCTACATCCTTGAACAATTCTAATTTTTACTTGGAGACAAAATTTCTCTTAGTTGCCTAGGCGAAACTTGAACTCATGATCTCCCTGCTTCAGACTCTCAAAGCCCTGGGATTATAAAGTTGTGACATTCATTGTACCTGGCTTCTGTTTGTACTTCTACTTTATTTTCATTTATTTTTTTGGCTGGCTCAGCCTGTCCTCAGGGTGGGGTTGGCATGGCATGTGGTGCCAAGGACTGAACCACCGTCCCCTGTGCCCGCCTCAGCAGGCACATTAGACTGCTGAGCTATCTCGCTGGCCCGTGTATTTCTTACTTCAAATCTTCTGGTTTTTGTAGTTCTCCAATGAAGTTTGAAGATTTATTATTGGTTCTTTGTTTTACAGAAAAAAATCAAGAACATTACATATATGTGATATATATACATATAATATATATATTATATATACATATATAAAGTTCAAATGAAAATGACAAGAAAATATACATAATACATACTACAGAGTTTTACTTATGCACAAGAAAAACAGTGCGGAAATATATTTGCAGGTCGATAATTGGGCAATGTGGCAATTTTCTGTTCGAGTCTTTCCTTGGGGTAGACCTGCTGAAAGGTAACTATGCTGATTTATAATCTTCTCCTTGTTCCTCATGTTTTAGCTACCAATGTTCATATTTCTTTCCCTGTTTTGAGTTTCAAATTAGAGAGTTCATGTTTTTTTCTGTTTTTTCTTCCATTCAGCATTTTGCAAAATTCATTTATATTGTTGTCCTGTTGGGGACCTGGCCAGGATCTCCATCTGCCTGTATGAGGGGCAAGGTAAAAGGACGAAATAAGAAACTGAGACAAATTCAGTAATGCATGAAGGCCTTGGGAGATCTGTGCCCCGGGATGTGCAGAGACAAAGCCTCTTGAAGCCAGCCGCTATTCAGTGGGTCCGCACCATGCTAGGCAGGGCTGGTGGGAGATTTAGGGGCAGGGAAGGCGGAGGCCAGTGACTCAGCATGGAAAATTCTGGGGTGACTCAAGAGGGTGGAGAGGACCACAGGCTACAAAGGATCTTGACCCAAACTGTTTGTTAATTTTACTGGTCTTAGTGGGTGGGGGAATCTGGCTCATCTCTAAGGAGTTAGTGGGGAATCTCAAAAGGCTGACATGGATCATCTGAGGCCTCCTTTTGTCCCTTATGGAAGTATGCCCAATTAGCCTTTGGGAATTTGTGGTCCTCAACACTGCCTTTCAGTACAGCTCGGTTTTCACTGCTATGTGATATTCTAGGTGCAGATCCGTGTTTGCTATCATCTTATTAATGCTGATGGACACTGGAATGGTTTTGAATGCTGAATTATTGTGGACAGCACCGCTGGGAAGCCCTGCATTTGTGTTTGCTCTAACTTTGCAGTGGAGTTGCTGGGTGAGTGATGCGCATGTTTCAACTTCAGTGGATGACACCAAACTGCTCTCTAAATACAGTATTTTAAAATACCCCGGAGATTAGCAGTTGAATGTGGAGGCCGAACACCAGGCCAGTGATGTGGGATGAACCTCGCCCTGTGTGCTAGAGTTTGCAAGTTCACTGCCCCTAGATGTGCATACATAATGACCACTAGAGAAGTGCTCTGGGCCCGTGGCAGAGCCTTCGGGTGGAAGAGACTTGCGGCAAGTCCTTAGACTTGTGAGTGTGTTCCCAGCGGGGGCTGGGTGGCCCTGCTGCCTGCCTCTCGCTGTCTGCTCTGTGTCTGGCCATGTGAGTGCTTTCTCTGGAACTCACCCGTCCCTCCTAGGGTACAATTTCACCAGAGTCCAAAGTCAGTGGGTTCACCTGCTCCTGGACTCAGGTCTCCTCCAAGTGTGAACTGAAAAAGCTTTTGTTCCTCAGCAGCCCATCTTGGGTATTTCCGGGCAGCAATTGAGAATCTGACTGCCACACTCTCACGGGGATGTGCGTGTCTCACAGCATGCTCTGGTGGTTGTAGCAACCCTGGACACACATCGCTGTTACCCAGTTGGGATATATGGGGGCCACTGCCGAGCGGGAGGCTCAGCTGGGAAGCCCATCAGCTTGCTGCCCATTAGAGTGCCACATCTGGCAAGACCTGTTTCTCCAGGAGGCACAAGTGCCACGTGCTCTGGTCATTATGAAGTGAGGACGCCAGCAAGCTTCCTTGACACTAATAGGCCACAGCTCCTCACTTGCCCAGTTCCTGCCCTGCATGCTTGTGCCCCTCCCCTTCCTCACTTCGCTTCCTCCTGCCACGTGTGTCACCTCCTTGCCTCTTCGTCCTTTTGATGCGTTTGTCTGGCTACAGCCCAGCCTTGGACAAACTCAGCTGTTGACTTTCTCTGCATCGATTGCCCAGCTGCCACCCAGTGCTGGAGCCTCACGCAGCCTGCGCACGGTGCTACTATAAATCCGGGTCACCAGGGTCAGCTGGGCCCCGCTCGGAGCCAAGCCCGCATCCTCTGTTTTGCTGGCCAGGGCACCTGCACCCTCCCATCCTGTTTTTCTCCTCCAGGCAGAGTGGGCTGTTGTAATTCATACCCTGGGTGACTGTTACGAGCCCTCCCACTCTCCTCAGAATCTTTGGTCATTGCTTGTTTCTGTCTGATCCCTGCTCACAAACCTCACTGTCAGTCAGCCTTGGTGGGCTGAGGAGCACAGCAGGAGCCATCTGCTACTCCGCGACCCTCGATTTCCCCTCCGGCCCTGTAAGTTCCCTTCACATCCATGCTCTTTCCTGCCTCTCTTGTCCCATGACAAAAAGGAAATGTCTGCCCCTTGCCCAAGCCCCGCCCTCCTCTTGTCACTCACTGTCATCTCCTCTCCCTCTCTCTCGTGATTGTCACCGTGGCCCATGGCTTGGCCTAAGAATGCGGAGCTTCTAGGCTGGCTAACACTACCTGCTCCTTGTCCTTCGGCTAAGCAGGCGCTCTAGGCGGTGCCCTGGGTGCAGTTGTGTTTTCCCTGCTTTGATATGTTGAAGTCCTAAAGCCCCGTGTCCAAAGGAGAATGAAGCTTTACTTTAAAATGTTATTTCATTTTATTTTTATTTTCTGTACTGGAGCTCGAACCCAAGACCTTTGCATGGAGCTGCGCGTCACCGGAACCTGATATTCTTTGAGAGTTGTTAGGTTGCCCAGCTGGGCTCAAACTTGTGTCTTCTCGTCTCAGTCTCCCAATTCCAGCTGTATAGCACCGTATGCAACAGCAGAGTGTCATTTGGAAATAAGAGCGCTGTAGATACAATTAGAAGCCTGGAACAGTCTTCCCTCACAGCAGGCAACAGTGCCAAGCCCACTAACATCTTGATGACAGACTTCCATTGTCTATCAAAGCGAGGTGGCAAATCTGTGGTTTAAGGCACCCAGTTCATGGCACCTTGTTACTCCATTCCCACAAAATAGTACTACATCTTTCTTACTAATTTCTGCCGTTGTTGGCGCCACTTTAGTTAAGTGAGTTTATATAGTTCTTGCAGTTTCCTTCCTTCCTTCCTTTCTTTTTTCCTTCCTTCCTTCCTTCCTTCCTTCCTTCCTTCCTTCCTTCCTTCCTTCCTTCCTTCCTTCCTTCCCTCCCTTCTTTTGTGCCAGGGATTAAACCTAGGGCCTTGCACATGCTAAGCATGCACTCTACCCCTGAGCTATGCCTCCACCCTCTGTGTAAACCTTAATCTTTTCACTTATAAAAAAGGAGGCATAGGAGCATTTATGTTGAGTTTTTTTTTAGAGAATTAAAATTTAAAAGCAAGAAACAAGTTGACTACAGTACCTGTTAGGTTGGCTACCACAGGTTCAATATTTTTGCTGAAGCAATAGACATTGATTGCTCACAATTCTGAAAGCTGGAAGCTCAAGGTCAAGGTACTGAGTTTCACTCTGAAGCCCCTGCTCTTGGCTCATGGGCAGTCGCCATCTTTCTGTTCAAGCAGTGCTTGGGGGAGAAGGAGAAAGAGTTTCCTGGTGTCTCCTTTTATGAGGACATTAATCCTGTGGGTTCAGGGCATCATTCTTAGAGGCCCTGCCAACTGTGATTAGTTTTTCTAGAGAGCCCATTTCTAAATACAGCTGAGCAGAGGATTAGGGATTGAGCATAAGAAGTTAGGGGTGACGCAACTTTTAGCCCACTGTGCCAGCATACAGTTTAGAGAGATATCCAATATGGTTATTTCAAAAAGCCCTCCATTAACTTAATGATTCCTCTCAGTTATGACCCTGGCTTTCTCCTCCCTTCACAGCCAGGTCATTCTCTCTCTCTCTCTCTCTTTCTCTCTCTCTCTCCCTCCCTCCCTCCCTCCCTCCCTCCCCCTTCCTTCCACCCTTGTCTCCCTCCCTCATCTTCATCTTGTACAGATAAATGTTTTCAGAGATGAGGAGAATTAGGAGACAATGAAACAATCTTTCATGTGCTGATGATACTATAGTTCATATTTTAAAAAATTTCCACAATAAAATGTTTGAAGAAGTGCATCTCCAAAGTCTAGGCAAACGAAACACCTCTAATGTCTTTCCGGTTGTTCTTAAGACAGAGTCTGAGGTTGCTAAGGTGACACATCAGACTCTTCGCAGTATGGCCTCTGTTCACCTTGCTTCTGCATGCTGGATGATGTTCATGGCTTAAGGTTTGTGAACTGGTTGGATGTGACCTGTGACCTCTCACTGCCTCTTTGGGCCTCAGTTTTCTCTTCTGCAATGCAAAGAGCAGGTCCTGGTTGCTGTGGAGACCATTCCACATTCTGTGTGGGAGCAGAGGCATGCACTCTACCCCTGATGGATGATGTTCATGGCTTAAGGTTTGTGAACTGGTTGGATGTGACCTGTGACCTCTCACTGCCTCTTTGGGCCTCAGTTTTCTCTTCTGCAATGCAAAGAGCAGGTCCTGGTTGCTGTGGAGACCATTCCACATTCTGTGTGGGAGCAGAGGCAGGGGAGAGGAAGGGAAGTCAGAAGAGCTTTACTTCTCTTTCTTTTGACTAAAGCAATTTTAGTTTTAAGTGTTTTATATTTTTGAAGTCTCAATATTATTTAGAGAAAAATTGTTTCATTCTTTAAAAAAAAGAAAAAGTTCAAATCTTCTGAGAGAGATGATATATCAGATTCTCTGCAACTACAATAGGCTATGATCATAAGGAGGTTTCACAAGATAAAACATCTGGGTCTGATGAATCTCCAGCACAAATTTTCCTCAAAAAATCCTGACTGAACAAAATGTATATTTTTCCAGTAAAGGAAATTTGTCAGAAGACTCACTAGTGTAAATTAAATTGTAAGCCTTTAAAGACATTTACACATTAGAAAAGTAACATTTTTGTTAGAGTATGTATTTGGGGGAGTTGGGGTTACACAGATGCTCACTGTCCATATGAACCTGTGAGCCATCCACGAGTGAGCACTTGATAGGAACTGGACCTTCAGACAATGTGAACTGCATGGGCAATAACTGGCTGCTTCATCTTTGCTTCCTCGGGACCTAGCTGAGCATCTCGTACATAGTAGGTGCCCAGAAAATGTTTGGTGAAAGAGGACCTAGGCAGAGGTAGATTCCCTGGGGCTCTAGAATTCCTAGTGGTAGGAAAAGAAAGGGGCAGAAAGAGAAAAATTCAGAAATGCAGCTTTAAAGAGGCCAAATGACAGAGCTTCTCCCTGGAGGAGGCTTCTCGCTAGCTTAGAATCAGCAGCATCAAGAAAGACAGATTCTGTGGCTCCCTCAGGATGATCTGTCTCAATTCCTGCAAGCCAGCAACTCTTTCCATTTCCTGTCCTGAAATACGCAGACTCCCAAAACTACCTGTCTCCCAAGTCTCCTTGTATGGTTCCATGGCCTGGCATCTCATCCCTATATTCAAAGTCTTTGTGAGAAGAAACACAGTTGTGTTGTGGTTTGTATCTAGTTGTCCCTGCAAAGCCCATGTACATCATGGGGCTGTCAAGTGCATGGCTTGAGGGGCTGAGCTTGAGGGGGTATGGCCAAGAGAGGCCCTAATGGTTAATCTGACAGCACGTGTTGTCTGAGTGCCCCCCATCAGGCGGTGTTTTCACACAGCAGCATGGAGCAGATCATCCCAGATACAATCACACCACAGACCCTCCTCCAGTCCCTATCAAGCGGATGGGAAGCATCTTGAAACCTCCAGAAATTGTGAGCTAACTAAACCTTTTCTCCCCTAAGCTTGTGTGTTGGGTATTTGTCCTAGCAACGCCAAAATAGTGACTAAAATGGAATTTGGTACCAGGAGTGGGGTGTACATATAATCAGCTGTCAGTGGAAGAGAAGACTACAGCCTCATTTACAGATGGCTCTGCATGCTATGCAGGCACCACCCACAAGTAGACAGCTGCAGCATTACAGCCCCTTTCTGGGACATCACTAAAGGACAGTGGTGAAGGGAAATCATCACAATGGGCAGAGCTTTGGGCAGTGCACTTGGCAGTACATTTTGCCTGAAGAAAGAAATGGCCAAATGTGCAACTATCTATTGACTCATGGGCCATAGCCAATGGTCTGGCTGGATGGTCAGGAATTTGGAAAGAGCATGATTGGAAAATTGGTGACAAGGATATTTGGGGAAGAGGTATATGAATAAAACTCTCCATATGCACAAAAGATGTAAATATATTTGTTTCCCATGTGAATGCTCACCAGAAGGTGACACCAGCAGAAGACAATTTTAATGATCAAGTGGATAAGATGACCCATTCTGTGGATGGTGGTGAACCTCCTTCCTCGGCCACCCCTGTTATTGCCCAGCGGGCCCATGAACAGAGTGGCCTTGGAGGCAGGGATGGAGGCTATGCGTGGGCTCAGCAACATGGAATCCCCCTCACCAGGCTGATCTAGCTACAGCCACTGCTGAATGCCCAATATGCCAGCTGCAGAGGTCAACAATGAGTCCCTGATATAGTATGACTCCCCAGGGTGATCAGCCTGCGACCTGGTGGCAGTTTGATTATATTCAGTCCCTTCCATCATGGAAGGGACTGTGCTTTGTCCTCACTGGCATAGACACGTATTCTGGATATGCATTTCCCTTTGCTGTGTATAATGTTTCTGCCAAAACTACTGTCCATGGACTTACAGAATGCTTTATGCAGCACCATGGTATTCCACACAGTATTGCTTCTGACCAAGGAACACATTCTATAGCCAAAGAGGTGCATCAGTGGGCTGATGCTCATGGAATTCACTGGTTTAACCATGTACCTCATCATCCAGAAGAAGCTGGATTGATAGAACGATGGAATGGCCTTTTGAAGATGCAGTTACAGTGCCAGCTAGGTGGCAATAGTTTGCAGGGCTGGGGTAAAGTACTTCAGCAGGCTGTATATGCTTTGAATCAGCACCCTCTGTATAGTACTGTGTCTCCTATAGCCAGGATCCATGGGTCCAGGAATCAAGAAGTAGGAATAGAAATAGTGCCACTCACCATTACCCCTAGTGATCCATTAGCAAAATTTTTGCTTTGTATCCCCGCAGTGTCATGCTCTACTGAACTAGAACTCTTAGGCCCAGAGGGGAAAAGTTCATACCAGGAGACACAGTAATAAAACCACTGAACTGGAAGCTAAGATTTCCCCCTGGTCACTTTGGACTCCTCATGCCTTTGAGGAAACAAGCTGCAGAAAGAATCACACTGTTGTCAGGGGTGATTGACCCAGATTATCAAGGGGAAATTGGATTACTACTCCACAATGGAGGAAAGGAAGACTATACGTGGAGTACAGGAGATCCCTTAGGGCGCCTCTCGGTATTGCCATGCCCTGTTATTAAGGTGAATGGGAAGCTACAACAACACAATACAGAGCCTTCGGGAATGAAGGTATGGGTCGCTCTTCCAGGGAAGGAACCAAGACCTGCTGAGGTACTTGCTGAGGGCCAAGGGAATACAGAATGGGTAATAGAAGAAGGTAGTTCCAAATATCAGCTACTATCTGTGATCAGCTATAGAAAAAGGGATTATAATTATATTATTTCACCTCTATATACAGTTGTATTATAAGATAGTATGGATAGATTTAGTACCAGCTCTTAAGGATTAACCTATGTCAACGTTGAATGTATGAGTGCATTTTTGTTCATATGTAGGATAATATAGTTATAACAATGTTTGGTGCAATTATATGCACATCTCTGTATCTGGAGACTGATTTAAAGAAATATGTCTAGTTGCCAAGTTGACAAGGGGTGGATTGTAGTGGTTGATACATTGTGTCAACTTGGTGGGATGCCTGGTGGTTGATACATTCTATCAATTTGCCTGCATTACCTGGCTGTTTCATGCCCACCCATGAGCCATGAGGGCTCTGCCCCAGAATAACTCAGTTTGGACTTTATCTCCTGGATTCCTGCACAGACTCGTTAGCCTCTAGTTTGGACCCTTCAGCTTTTCATAGCAGATTCTTCTGCCTTCCTTTTCAGACACAATGGCTGACCATTAGAGACTGTTAGGAACCAGTAGAAACTGGTTAAGACCAGTAGAGACTGGTAGGGATGGAACATTGCAGGGAGGATAAAAGCCTTGGGACTGAATCCTTCAATTGACAGTGTGCAGATGCTCTCAGCATACTTTCCCATCTGACTCGGACTGGCACATTTTGTGTTATATCTATTCTTTGTATTGTATCTGTTCCTCTAGTAAAAACCTGACTAGAACAGAATGGAGGCAGTGGCCACACCAGGTCACAGAATGGCACCAGCATAAAGAATTTGCTCCTCAGAATCAGGGTCAGAGTGTTCAGAAATCCAGGCACTCGACAACTATAGCTAAGAGAGAGGGAAGCCTGACTACTGCTCCAGCTGGCAGCAGACCTTGGATCATCCACGTGTCACTGGTTTTAGGAATTCTGAAGTTTAGAAGGCTTCCTCTTTGATTTCAGAAGAAGCCCTGGGAGACCGGGCAGTGTGCGCCTGGGGAGGGCAATATGTGAAGCTGTGAGTTAGAAGCCTACTCCATGGAAACCCCAGAAGTTTGGAAAAGCCAGGAACGCGGATCATCAAAGGAAAACTGCACAGAGGGAGCATAGTCAGCCTAAGAGAGAAGCTGTGGGAGCTGCCACCAAGAGTGCCATGGGGTGGAGCCACATGGAGGTCACAATTTGCCACAGATTGCTTCGGATGTTCCATATGGAACTATAGGACTTAATGTTCGCCCTGCTGGGTTTTGGACTTGTTTGGGCCCCAGTGGTTGATATCCTCCTGTGTATACCTTTTGGAAGGGCAATGTTTATCTTCTGCCTTTGAATGTTCGATGTATGTAATTTTTCATTTGTGTAGGTGCTCACAGTTGAGAGTTTGTCTTGGATCTTGGAGGAAACTTGGGACTTGGACTTTTCAGCAGTGCTGAAACTGTTGGGACTTTGGCAACTCTTAGAGATGAGCTAAAATGCCTTCTGCAGAAAGGGATGTACATGAGACTTTGGGGGACCAGGGGTGGAATGTTGTGGTTTGTATCTAGTTGTCCCCCCAAAGCCTCATGCAAATCATGGGGCTGTCTGGAGGGGCGGAGCTTGGGGGGCATGGCCAAGATAGGCCCTAATGGTTAACCTGACAGCGCACGCTGTCTGAGTGCCCCTCCTTCCCACAACAGGCGGCGGTTTGGTGCAGAAGCATGGAGCAGATCATCCTGGACACGACCGTACCAGCCCCTCCTCCAGTCCCTCTAAAGTGGGGGCAGCACCTTGAAACCTCCAGGAACTGTGAGATAAATAAACCTTTCCTTCCCTAAGGTTGTGTGTTAGGTATTTGTCTCAGCAACGACAGAATAGTAACTAAAACGGAATTTGCCCTCTGCCTCTTTGGGATCCAATCAAGCCCATGGTCCTTAAATTTCCTGAGTCACTGCCGTCCTCACTGTAAGGTCTGGCATACAGAGAAGAGCAATGATGGGTGAAATCTCTTCCTCAGGCAAAATAATCTCATTAGCATCTAAAAACTCAACATCCTCAGCCTCCTCAGGATCCTCCCACACATCTCCAGTCCAATTCATGGGATACCATTCCTTTCCAATCAGTGCCCGCACTTTTGCTTCAGATATCCTTCGAGGCTTAGTATTTAATTTACACTGCAATTCAGCCAGTCGAATTATGAGGGGCTGCACTGGGGTCTGTGTAACCTCAGCCTTGTGGCTAAAAGGAGGAGATTATCTGTCAGGGCACACTTAGAAACTTTTAAATTTTTTTAATCTGAGTCTGGAGGTGGCAAATGGTGTCTTCAAGCTCCTTATTTTCATTCAAAAGTTTGTCCAATGAGGTTAAGACAAACCAGCTGGCATCACTATATTCTTTACTTTGCCAAAGAGATTCAAAATTTTTCTGCATAGAATCTCTAAATTCCTTAAATCTCACCAATGGTGAATTAGGGTAATCAAATGGATCTATGTGGCATGCTAGGCTAAAAACCTCATGCCAAGGAGTATCAATATGCTCCTTAATATCAGAAGAGACCATGGTATCTTTAGGTCTCAGCAAACTTCATAGCCAATTCCGGGGACATTTAAAGCCATTAAAAAGTGCCATCACTATATTCTGTTTCTCTAACCCCACTCCTGGTACCATATTCTGTTTTACTCACTATTCTGTCATTGCTGGGACAAATACCCGACACAAGCTTAGGGGAGGAAAGGTTTAGCGTTGCCATGTCCAGAATGATCTGCTCCATGCTTCCATATGAAACCACTGCCTGGTGTGTGTGTGTGTGTGTATGTGTGTGTGTGTGTGTGTGTGTGTGTAGGGGGGGCACTCTGACAGTGCATAGTGTTAGTTTAATGGTTAGGGCCTCTCTTGGCCATGCCCCCTTAAGCCCCGCCCCTCAAGCCACATGCTTGACAGCCCCGCCCCTTGAGCCGTGTGCTTGAGAGCCCCATGATACATGAGGCTTTGGGGGGGGGGTACAACTAGATACAAACCACAAGAACAGGCAACTGTTGAGGTGTGCTGTGTTCTCCAGCTTTCTGCAATTCCCTGTCGGCCAAGGGCAGCTTCCAGTGTGTGAAGGTCAGCACAGAAGGAGGAACTTGGCCCGCTTATCAGGAGATTCAAGTTTTAGTAGTCCCACAAGTGTGATTTGGAGCCATTTGTGGACCTCAACTATGTAAAAGGAGAGAGCTAGACAAAAGTATACAAGTTCTAGGCCTCATTTATTTTGTTGCCTGGATATATAATTGGCGGGATGCTAGGGAAAGCTTTGCTGAGCAGAAATCACTCTTTCTCTGTTCCTGTGGCAGTTCTAGTTCTCTTGTGCTTTTGCTATAATCTACTGATAAGGCCATTCAATACTGTTTAGTTAGAAGCATTTATCAGCTGGGACATCAGAACTTGAACGCAGCTCCCTAGTTATTCTGTCATCAAACAGCGGGCTCCCGAGCACTGGGGATGGGCCTGTGTGAAATGTATGAATAAACATGCCAGAAAGATCCTCAGGGGCTGGAGATGCTCATCTAGGAGAGAAGGAGCAGCAGCGCACCAGGACTGAAAATGGCCCTATCCTCTCTGCTTCTGCCCGAGGCAGTGGTGAACTTAGGACCACTTCTGCCCACTGTGTCTGTAGGAAAAATGTCTTGGCCTACATTTACTCATTTTCCTCAGCAATTTCACTTCCTTAGGCTTCAGAGACCTACTGAGAATTTCGGTTGCCAGCAGATGGTAGACTCTTTCTACTCTGTTGGGGTCTGCATGGCTTATTTTGGTAGGTAACAAGGAAAGGCAGAGACAATTAAGCCCTTCCTAAAGCAGTTCTTCAGCTGTGTGTGCACAGAAATTCAGAATTGTGCCGCTTTTTGGCAGGAAAGATTAAGTTCTTTAACTTTCCCTTGAGTCCCTATTCATGATCCTAGCCAGGTTACCTCTGAAAACTTCTTGATTATGCTAGCTTTTTTTTCTTTTTTCATTTGTATATAACAAATAAATAGCAGTGATCTTGGCAGGCCGTGCCAAACAAGAATTCCTTGAGGGTTTAATACACTAACGCATTGGACACATTTAAATTTGGATCAGAGGGGAAAGTGGGTGATTTGGTTGTGTTTAATCAGTTTCAGTGTTGGTGTGCGGTTCCTGAAATGATCTCAGTGCTTATAGGATGATCCTTGGAGAGGGCTGGCTTTTATGTGAATGAAAAAACCCTAGGTATGATTTAAAGCCCTACAAAACAAGGCTTTTCTTTGTTTTAAATGAGGAGGTCTCAATAGCGAGAATGAGACGAAACATGTTTGCGCATTCACCTGGGCACCTGGAGGCATAGCAGCAGAGTAATTTATGCTTTAACATTTTCCACAAGCAGCTAGGTAGCCAAAAAATGGGGGGGGGGTCCTGAGCAAATAATGAGGGTAAAAGTTGTAGTTCTAAGGCCTTGGAGCCCCTTTGCACTTAGGTAACATCTGGTAGGCCTGTGGCTCTTGCTCTGGTCTGTTTCAGGGATGTCCTGGCAGAAGAGAAGACATTGTTTGTGTCACCTGCCACTTCTGTACAATTCTTGGGTGGACAGTGTGCATGAGGGTTTGCAGTGCCTCCCTTACCACCTGGTGTTAGCTTTTATTCCTTTTCTCTACTAGGTCTCTGGCTCATTTCCAGCCAGATCCTTGGGGATCCCGGAAGGCCTTACTTCCCCAGATGCATGGCCCACCCAGGTAACACAGCTTACTGCTGCTCACACAAGGAAAGGCAGGATCTATGGTCACCCATCTCAGAGAATGGGGCCAGGATTCTTCCGACTGTCTGCTCCAGAAGTGAAGAGGGGTCCTCTCATTCTTCCTTTCCTTGCGCTCCCAAGTGAAGCCAGTCATGCACTCATCTTTCCAAGTCCTCCAGAATCTCCCAGGTCCCTCCCTTCTCTTCCTCTCAGCTGTCACTGTCATAGCTCACCATCTACCTCCTAGACTACTGCAGCCATTTCCACACTTGATTCTGAAGGAAATGAGGAAGAACTTAGTTGTAATTAAGAAGTAACTCAATCACTTTTTAAAATTTGTTTCTTGAGACAGAGTCTCACTATATAGTTCAGGCTTTGAACTCATTACATAGCCCAGGCTGGCCTTGAATTCACAGGGATCCTCCTGTCTCAGCCTCCTCAGTGCTAGGATTGTAGGCTTTACATCTGGCTCTATCACACGCTCTTTCATAAAATTCACAATGAATATTATAGACAAACTAGAAGGGCAGCTGGCATGGAGAGGTAGAGAAATCTATTTTACAAGGCTCTGCTGATACAGCAGTCTCTCCTCGCTTGTGCTTTCAGCTCAAATATTAAATGGAAGATTCCAGAAATGATGTATGAGTTGTAAATAATTTGTTATAGTACAATCATTTTATCTTTCTTATTATTGTTAATCTCCTACTGGGCTGGATTTATAAGTTAAACTTTATCATAGGAATACATGTATGTATAGGAAAGTCATAATATAGAAGGCTTAGCACTAGGGTTTCAGGAATGTACTAGAGGCTTTGAAAGATATCCTCTAAGGGTAACAGGAAACTGCTGTAAGCCAGAGGAGACATAAGAAGGATTTGGATTAAGCCAATGACACAACGAAATGGATAGGAAATGGGTATTTAGCAAGTAGAACAAAGAAAGGAAACACAGTATTGATTAGAATTAGAAGGTGAAGGAGAGCGAGCCATCTGTGAGGTAGCAGCCTAGGAGACTGGCTGGAGGTTAGTATCATTTCGAAACAGAGAGAATTAAGCAACTGTATGCAAACACGGTGGAGTTCTAGTTTCATGAGGGGAGAAGCATAAGAAGGAAGGACCCAAGCAGTTATGTGTACCACGTGAGACCCAGAGAGAGGGGAAGTTGGGGATACAGATTGTGGACTGATGAACTTGAAGCTTCCAAGCCAAAGCAGGAGCATGTATGACTTCATATGGGCAGAGATCAGAGAGCAAGAAAGGACGGGCAGGGCCGCAGGGAACCGTCACTCCTGTGAGGAACACACGGGACAGAGAAATGGGAGGCAGTTCCAGATGACACGGCATTACAGAAGCTAGAGAAAAGAATCTAGCCATCAGAATATGGTTGTTCTGACAGGGTTCAGTTTCAAAGGTGTGACATGGGCAGATGCCGGTTCTACAGGGTTTAACAGCCAGAGAGGAGAAACTAGGGACGTTCTGACAAGTGCAGTATGGAAGGGAAGAGAAAAGAAAAGCCCTGGAGCAAAGAAGGAAGGAAGGGTGGAAAGAGCCTCTGTTACCCTCGAGACTGCGTGACCCAGAAATGTAGAAGAGGGCGGGCCCTGCTCCAGCCGCTGTGCTCTGTGACGGCGCTCTGCTCGTCGTGACTCACGAGCATTAGGTAATTAGAATTAGCTCCAGGTTCTGTTGTCTGGGTGTTTCTCCTCTTGTAGAAGTGGGGTTTCCTCACTTGGCTTGGTTTTTTTTGCTACTCAGGCACTGTTGTTAGCATAAGGTTGTACTTAGAAGACTGAAGCCTCAGTAAGATGACACAGAGACTTAGCAGGTTTCTCCAGGCCATTTTGTCATTAAGTTAAAAAAAAAAATTGTAAGGACATTCCCAGTCACTTAGAGTGATGCCTCCTAGCTCAGCCCTGAGACTGCTGTTTTGTTTTTTAAAAAAAGTTAGAGTTTTTTTCTGTGAAAAAATGTATTTTTTTCTTTTTCTTAAAAATCTTCTTTGATAACCTAGTATTTAAGATATTATCTGCTGAAGAACAAACAGTAGAGCTGAGAATTGGTCCAGTTCACCCCCAATTCATTTTGCCATAGTGCTATGATACCCTCAGACCCTACTAAGCGATTTAACCTGAGCTGTCTTAAGCAGGGCGACTTCACTTCTTTCTGTTCTGCTCTCGTAACTTTGTTATGTTCAAGTGACAAAGAAAGGCCACCGTGCTTGTGGCTGTGCAGAGTGCACTTGGCGCATCACCTTGCTCCGGGAGGTCCCCTTGTGCTCTGCTCCCTCAGAGCGGGGCCCGGGAGTCCCAGTGGGGTGGCATTATCACAGCCATTGCTCATGGCCACCCAGACCAGGATGGACACTGAGCCCCAGGTGCAGGGCAAGGCCGCTCGCAAAGCAGAAGGATTTCACACACACACACACGCGCGCGCGCGCGCACACACACACACACACACACACACACACACACATTTACTTCTCTCTCCACTGTGAAATTGGCAGCTCTGAGTTGCCACCGTTTATTGCTGGGACTGTTGAGCAAAGGCACACAAGAAGCCTTCTGAGAGGAAAGACTGAGACAGGCAGAAGCTGTGATGGGTGACAGGGTGGCTTCCTTGGGGTCCTGCAACTGCAGGACGTTGTGCCCTCTGGAAGCACGGTGGACTTCTACCTCCCCAGCAGCGCGTGTGCTCTCGTTCTGAGCATGATCACCCTCCACCTTCTCTTGACCCCACTCTCCCACCACCAAGCTGAGTGGAACTGTGCTTTATGGCTGACAGCGCAAATGATCTAATCTATTACACTCATAAAAATAGGATAATCCAACCTGGGGTTGTGTAGAGGAGAGGAAGATACCAGGATTTCACACCGCCTTCATCAGCAGACTCTCGTGGTCTAAGGGGACACCGACCTCCACCTCCCAGATGTCCCCCCCCATCCTCAAGGCCACAATGGGACCACTCCTTTAACAGGTGGGCCTTTGAGATACCCCAGAACTAAGTGATAGCAACTTCTCTAGAGATGCTAAAATGCATTAGAGTATGTATTGTTAGTGAGTTAAAAAAAAAAGTATATGATAAAGAAGGAAGGAAGAAAAGATGGAGAGAGGGAGGGAGAAAGAGAGGGAGAGAGGAATGAGGAATGGGAGGAAATGAATCAGTGTCCCTTACTGCTTTGTTTTAGCAGAATCTTAGATTGCTATTCTTAGTAAAGAAAATGTCTGAAAGTGCTTTTCATTAAGTAGCTGATGGGTCAGAACACACTGGTACAGGCAGACAGGCATTACTGATGTCATAGCTTTGTGTCTGTGGCTCCTTCCTGGGCTTCCAATTTGATGCTTGACTGGCCAGGATCAAGGAGAAGCAGGATCTGAACTACCTCCCACCGCACGCACCTTGGCCAACAATGATCTTTTCCTTGAGGAAAGAGGAGAGCCAATGCTTTTTGGACACATGACCAGAAGCTCCTTCCCTGGGGATGGAAGCCTCTGATTCCTGCTATTCCGCAAGGGAGAGCAGACTTAGCATGCCACACATCTGAGGCAGCTGGGGAGAGCAGGAAAGGCACTCGAAACTTACATTAAAGTAGAGAAACTTCAGTCAATTGCTATTGTATTTGAACTAAGTTTTGGCAGGGAATAGATTTTTTACCTTCGTTACCAAAGATACAATCTGAAGAAAACAACTTTGAGTTTGCATTGAACTGTTCCAGGTGAAGCACAGGGAACTCAGCCAAATCTGAATTTTGGAAAAATAATAGTTTGTATACTAAAATATGTACAATAAAGTGATTTGTAGTTGCTAAATCTAGCTGTCCTGGCCCTGGGCACCAGTAGCCAAATTGACAGCTTTGGCCCCAAGGTTCAGGAGTGAATGGAAGGTCATTTGTCCTGTGATTTCAACCAATCCGTACCGTCAACACTCTCTCCTCCAGGACCTAATCCAATACCAGGTTTCAAGAAAGACAGTGCCAAATTCCCTACCATCTCTGCTCATGGCAAATGGATATCTTCATTCTCAGGTACCAGCGATAAAGCATGCATGTCACTTTACCCAAGAGTAAGGAAAGTTTCCTGCTTCCTCTCAGAAGAATGACTGAACTTGTGCTTTTAACAGGGAACATGGCTCTGTGCTGCTCTGCCAACTTTTCTCATCCAGTCTTTCCATTCGTAAGACTTAGAAGTATACCTTGAGGCCATAATGTTATGTGAAATGAATCAGACATGTGAGCTAAAAGTTGTATGGTTTCCCTCATATGAGAATCCTAAATACATAAGGAGCAAAATAGAAGACAGATAACAGGAGGTAGGGAGATAAATGTTTTTTACACAGGAAGGAGATCAAGAAATGGAGGAAGAAAGAAGGGTGCGGTGGAGAAGGGGACACAGAAAGGAATAAGGTTGTGTCCATGTCCCAGCCTGCTGCAACCAATGTATCAGGTATGCACTATAAACACAGACTAATAAATATAAAAGTTTGAAAGAAAAATACCCACAGCAAAAGCATGTAGACCTGAGTTCAAGAAATCTTCTATCACTGGAATGTGATCCAAGTGTCCCTTCTAGGTGTCATAGTACGTGGCAAGCTGCGACGGTGGTCCATGAGGCACAGACAATGGAGACAACTGTTCTGTCTCAGGGTGTTGGAGGACAGGGCCTGGCAAAAGACTTCCTTCTCTGTGGAGATCATTTTTCTGGTTACAGAGTCACCTTCACAGCTGATATCTGTGACCCAGGTCAGAGAAAGGAAGTGAGCCAGGCCGCAGGGAGAAGTCCACTCTCAACTTGCTCTGTACCAATTTGAGACACAAATCAGGGCCCCGAAGGTGGCTCAGCTTTCCTCCTCCTCCTCCACCAAAGGGGAAAATTGTGCTTGCCTAGCACGGGCAAGGCCGTGGTCTGCATGCTTAGCATAGCAAACAAGGAAAAGAAACGCATATGCCAAGACCTCTTGGAAAATATGTCCCTAAGTTCCACGGAGTCAACAGTAACCCAGCTCTGTGGTTACAGCACCCCAACAATCAGTGAGACAGTGACAGAGAATGTGGTTCCCTGCGTGCCACCTCCCAGAGACAGAGGAGAGGGACAAACATCATAGACAATGAGGTGTCATCTCTGCACCTTTGCCTGCTGGGTTTTAGCTCTGGGCAATTCAACGGCCTGTATGGTCTTTCATCCGAACAACCAGTCAGGTTAGAGATGCAATCATGAACAGATTTGACTTTCTGGAAAAGGAGAGCTCGTGAAAGAACAATGAAGGATGTCTGCTGTTCTTGAATGTGGGCCATAGAAGAGGAGCCGGCCTTTTCCTGGAGCTGCAACTCCCCAAATAAAAGACAAAGTCACCAGCAGCAATAGATGGAGCCATGCAGCGCGATGACACTCTTGAGTCCGACTTGCTGAACTCCCTGCACACAATGGTGGTGAAAACCCTGGTGTGTTTTATGACAGAAATCCATTTCAAAGTGCACTGGCCCTGGGAAGGTTTGCAGGGCAGGCACACAATTCCTCGCAGACAGGTAGCAGGCATAGAGAGTGATGTCTGGGGTTTGTGTGCAGGTTGTTTTTCATGGCTCTGAAGGGAGCTGGGCGAAACTCAATTCTGAAATGCAAACCTGTCTTGGCCACTCTTTTCCCTCCAACTAGATCAGAACCTCAAGAAAGTCTCTGGATTATTTCCTGAGTTCTAAAGGGGACCAGTCCTACAAATATTACTACTATGTTCTAATATTTCTCACTGAAAAGCATACTAATCCAGGATAAATATGCTTATCATTCCTCTGTGCTACTACTTAAAAGCTAATATGACCAGACCTTCCACCCCAGAGCTGACCCAGGATTTTATAATCCAGGTCAAAGAGACAGGAGAAGATTCCGGAGAAGACTGGGGGTTTCCAGAAGTACCTGTGGACAATCAAGGGCAGTGTGACAGTTCTGGGATAACTTACTTCCTGTAACTGAGTGAAGTTGATCAAATTGCTGTGTGAATTACGGTCAGCGAGGCTGGTGGTGGCTCGGGTCCTGGACCTAAGGCCTGAGTCATGGGAAGCCACCAGTTGTCCAGCTGCTCCAAAAGTTCAGGATTTCAAACAAACACATGCAGAGATGCTGCCGTAGATCTGACTACCTGATCTCTAGCGTGAGGCCTGGGAACTTCTGTTCTACACAGACACACACACAACTCATACACACTCTCACTTGGAGAAGCACTGGTAGATGTGTAAAAGTCTTACATTCATGGCAAAAAAAAAAAAAAAAAAAAAAAAAAAAAAAAAAAAAAAAAAAAAAAAAAAAAAAAAAAAAAAAAAAAAAAAAAAAAAAAAAAAAAGAAGAACGAAAGAAAGAAAGAAAGAAAGAAAGAAAAAAGAAAGAAAGAAAGAAATATTCAAGTTCAAATCCATTCTGACCTGAGTAGTCTTGGTCAAGTTCTGTTGACTTCCAGCCTCATTCCCCACCATTAAAGTGAATATTGCATGGATTTTTCCTTTGTCTTTGAAGGTTAAATGAGGCAAGACCCATGCCAAGGCTGGCAAACAAGAGTGCCTATTCAGCACTGGTGCACAGGGCTTAGAGAGCTGGAAAGGGACGATGAGGTGACAGAAAGTCTTCCTAGGCCACTAGAACGTTCTGTTCTATGGAAACTTCAAAGACTGATGTTATGGTTTGTGTCTAGGTGTCCCCCCAAAGCCTCATCCAGTCATGGGGTGGGCTCTGAAGTTTGTGATTGGTTATTGTGGGGGCAGGTGACTTGCATTACAATGTAAAGAGGGAAGAGAGGCCAGCTGGCTGCCTGGGCTGCTGCCACTCCCTTTGTTCTTGGCAAAGATGCCACCATGAAAGGCTGCTCTCTGCCACATGCCACTCTGCCTTGGAGCCAGCTGAGTATGGACTGAAACCTCCAGTCACTGTGAGCTAAATAAATCTTCCCCTCCTTCATTTTGGGTCTCAGATATTTGTCCCAACAACAAGAGAAGAGTAACTGAGACAGCTGGCGTAGCCCTCTTTGGATAGACACAAAGTAGGAAGACTCGCTACCAAGTGGCGCTGTCCACAAAGTCTCTACTAAGGTACTCAGAAGAAGAGAATTCAGAAGTATAAGGAAGACAGGGCAATAAAGCGACAATTTCAGAAAAGTTAACACTGACTACCCTACAAGATCAGTAAGTCTAATGGAGCATGTGACAACAGCGATGCGTTTAGACACATTCCTCAGCAGGGCCCCATGATTCTAAGCCATTAGTTCTCATCCACAGGGATTGTGTCCTGCAGGGGACAGTATCTGGAGACATTTTTGGTGGTCACATTGTGGGCTGAAAGTGTTGCTGCTGGCATTTGGTGGGTAGAGGCCAGGGATGGTGCTGAACATCTTACAGTAGGCAGGCCAGTCTCTCACAGCTGAGGATCGTCTGGCCCAAGAGATTACCTACTCAATATGGCTGCCTTCCAGGCTGTTCTTAGAATGAGAACTCAGGAAGAGGAAGAGTCCACTGGAAAGGCAGAAGGTGCTGATCTCCATGGAGAAGGGAGCTGTACTTGGAGAAACTGCACTGCTTTTCACCAAGGGGGTGGAACAGTGAGAGGGAGCTGGTTGGGGTGAATTGTCCAGCAGGCCGGTATCCCACAAGCTCCAGCTGGACAAGTACAGTGCACCTTGCAGACTTAGAGGGTGCCAGAAAGAAAATCAGTGCTTGGGGTCAGATTCAAGGGGCCACTAATGGTTGAGAACATTTGCTGGTATAGATTGAGCATTCTGCATTTGAAAGTCTGAAACTTCAAGTGCTCTAAACACTTGAAGCTTTTGAGTACCAACCTTATGGTGCAAGTATGAAATTCCATACCGTGAACCTTTTCTTAATGAGCAGAATATTTTTATTGGGAGAAAGAAAGCTCCTGCTCAAAAGAGGGACAGGAAGGGGACCCAAGCAGATTGTCCCTGAAACTTTGCTTTATGTACAAAATTACTAAAACTTGTACACATTTATCTTTGGCTATGGATACAGGGCATATATGAAACATCAACAAATTTCATGTTTAGACTTGGTTCTTATTCCCAGATATTTAATTATGCCTATGAAAATATTCCACAATTTGAGAATTACAAAATCTGGCACATTTTGGATCAGGGATGCTCAGCCAGTGTCTCATTTCCCATAATGCTATCTTCATTCATCAGCCGCTCCTGATAACTTTCTTTTAGCATCGCGGTTGACCAGTTCTCTGGCTTCTGTTTTCCCACCCTGCTCTCCCTACCTTCGCTCCTCTTCTCTTTACAGACATGGCTGTGCTTTGGGGCTGCCCCTCTGTCAGTAAGTCAAGTTGGTCACCCTACGATCTCGTGCCGCCTGCAGGCCTCGCTTCTTCAGAGAGGCTGCGGGAGGAGTTCGACGTTCTACTCATGCCATATTAAAATTCTTAAGAATTTACTCATTGCAGTTGAATTAAGTGAATTCTAACTGAGCATCCAAGCGTGCGCCAGAACAGAGGAAACACCCACAGAGTCCACCATGAGCACAGAACTCTGCTGGGTCGATAGGTAAGGGCTCATGGAGACCCCAGTGGACCCAGATGGGGTGTTTTGTCTAAGAGTAAATAAGATGAGGAGGAGAGGGGTGCTGGTGGCCCCGTAGGGTCACACTTTCAATACGAGGACTAAAACTTAGCTCCGGTGCAACTATGGGAATGATAGTCTAAGAAACATGACTGATGACGGGTCCTGAGGACGGATCCTGACGACGGATCCCTGCCGTGCTCTTCTTCACTCCTGTTCTTTCCCCGCACTTGTCAGTGACTCAGGCTTGGAAATGAAGACAGAGGGGAATGCACGGTTCCTTTGCTTTCAGGCCTTCCTTGCTCCTCAGCAAGGCCAGGGTAGAGCACATTTGCAGAAGGTGCACATCTCAGCAAGTGGAATGAAAATAGGTGAATTTGTTATAAATGCGTCATTTTCACAGTTTGGGTAAGAGTGAAATATGAAAACCATGCCATTTTGGCCATTTCAAAATTGTGAGTTCAATGCTCTTTGATTTACATGTTTAAAATTTTTAAAATTTATTTATTTATTTATTTTTTGTCTTTTTGAGACAGGGTCTCTCTATGCAGTTCAGGCTGGCTGCGAGCTCACTTTTGTAGCCCAGGCTGGTCTTGAACTCGCACTGATCCTCCTGCCTCAGCCTCCCAAGTGCTGGGATTACAGGTGTGCGTCACCACGCCTGGCTTGATTTGCATTTAAACTAGAGCTGCACAACAGGTAGATGAAAGGCAAGCTTTGTGCTAAAAATGAAAAAAAAGTATGTTTTCTTTTCTCAGAGTGGCTTTTCAATAGTAGTTTTTCTAAGTCACATGACAAATTGAAAGACTGCCGAGGAAAAGGAGGTTTTATTTTAGTCCTCTCATGTCACATCTTTCTTGAGTTTTGAAGAAAGGTGCCCATGTTTTATTTGCATGGACCTGCTGTACGTGTGGACAGGTGCTGGCCACCACAGCCAGAGCCTGTGTACCTGCGGCTGACTGTCCTGGGAAGCCAGGGTCACCGTGCCCTGGTGCTTCGAGAGTTGGGTTGCCAGGGAACTAATGTTCCCCAGGAGCAACGCTAACCTAATGACTAACAGAGGAATAAATGCTCCAGCTCCTGGGATGGTCACCAGGATGGCCCTGGCTTCCTCTGTGGTGTACATACAGAGTCATCTGCCATAAACTGTGCTCGCTAGGGCATTTTTGCAGGCCTTTTACCTTCCTGATCCCAAGTCTCCACTCCTGACAGTGATTTCTGGAGATATTTCTTAAATAATCACTTCCACTCGGCCTGAGGCCTCATCGATGCGTTGTACCGGAGATCTGGGTCCCAGATGACCGAGTCATTTGTGTGTGCTCTGGATGAACTGCCCCATCCTTCCTAGTGCTGCAGCTTCTGTCTACCAAGGCTACTAATGTAAATGAAGATAGGTTGTACATAGGGTGGAAAACCCAACACAAAGGATGGTCTCAAAAAAGTTTTCGGAAATATCAGATTTTAAAGCCTATCCTAAAACTTTCAGTACAAATATCTTCCCATGCAGGTGAGAGGGAATTTGGAGAGGAATCTGAAGAGCCACTCTGTCATGGGTCATATTCTTGGAAGATCTTGGCCCATCCCAGATGAGTGAAGACCAGACGGCTTGGATTTCAGCAAAATGTGCTACTTATCTAGTAGCCTACTGACCAACAATGTACCCAACTCTGCTTATTACAGTTGGGGGTGGGGAGCAATGAACCAGCAATAAGCTTTGTTTTACCTTCTAAAGTTAGTCGCAGTCTATACTGGAAGAGCTGGGCTGAAATCCAGACCATAGCTGTGTCATCTTTTCTACTCATCTAGGTAGATGGTGACTCAAACTAAGTAATCTTGGGGGACATTTGATCTTCTCTACCTGGATTTTTTTTTTTTTTTTAAGTAATAGGGATTGAACTCTCAGAGCTTTTATACTGAACTCCAGCCTCACTCTTCTTTTAAAAATTTTTTGAAATAGCGTCTCGCTGAGTTGCCCAGGCTAGACTTGAACTTCTCCCTCCGTTTGTCAGAATCCAGGGATGTATAGACCTGCATCCTTGGGCTGGGCTACCAGGAGAATTTTTTTTTTTTTTTTTGTGGGACCGGGGTTCAAACTCATGACCTTGCACTTGCCCAGCAGGCACTTGTGCCTCGGAGCCATCTCCCCAGCTCCCAGAATTTTTAATTTATACTTCAAAATGTATAAAAATACTAGTTGCTAAGAGAAGCCCATCCATGTCTCCAGAGATAATCTCATTGTCCTATATCACATATGATGTTCACATGCATATCTGCCATTCCTCTTGTAAGCCCCACTACATCATGCAGTACTTGACATTTGATCTCAAAATGTGAGAACCTGAAACAGTAAATAAAATCCGAAAGATTACTGTGAAAGGACAGTAATTTGTTTAATGAAAGGGAAAACTGGGAGAAGGAAAAGTACAAAAGATAGAAGGGGAAAAGGTATACTTAGGTGTATATGCAGAACAGTTTGCACAATTGTACAGCTTATTTCTTCTGGTCTTTTGTTTTTAACTATTTTATTTGTGGCCAGCCCAGCCTGAACTGGGGGCAGAGCTGCGTGGCATGTGGTGCTGGGGATTGAACTGCAGTCCCTGCGGTTGCCTCAGCAGGTGCTTTAGATGGCTGAGCTATCTCACCAACCCTCTTCTGGTCTTTTGAAAGGAGCGGTTAATGCTGAAATTTTTTTCTTTTCATTCTTATTTTTGTTTTCATTTGAATTTCTTACAAGTTATTTTGTTATTGTGTTGTTTTCTCATTAAACCAATCTTACACATTTGTATCCGGTGACCTCGGTAATTCATTTGAACATAGCACCATGCAGTCTTGTTGAATTCCTATTGCTTTGTGTAGTGAAATTTTGTACCATTTCAAATGCTATTTTTTTCTATCATTATTTTGTATTTTTTCAAAAAAAAATAATAACAGCTGCTGGCATGACCCAGGCTTCATGCTGAGCACCATGCGTGTACTCTTTTTGTTTTCTATTTTCACAACAACACGATAGCATTTGGGAAGGAAGCTCAGGCTAAGGGAGGTGAAGTAGCTCGCCCACGATCTCACAAGCTCCCTGCATGTCCAAGCACATCAAACCCAGGTCTGCTGACACCAAAGCTTGTGTTGTTGACCAGGGCCTAAACGATTTTAGGCAAAGCATTTCCAAGGCTGTTGGGAAGAATGCTTATCAGAAGTGCATGTTCAGGGCTGGAAAGACAGCTCAGCAGTCTAAGTGCCTGCCTGGCCAGTGCAAGGACTCAGGTTCAATCTCTGATACTGCATGCTGTGTGGGCTACCTACTGTGTCGGCCCCTGAAACCAGGTGTGATGCATATGCCTGTAATCCCAGAGCGGGGAGACTGAGACAGGAAGAGCACTATGAGTCTGAGCTGTGTACTGAGACCCTGTACTAAACAAATAAATAAACGATTTAAAAACATCACAAAAAGAAATGCATGTTCATCCGTACACCCTTCTACCTAAACTGCTTTGCAAAAATGCTTGCAAAGGACTCGTTATTAGTTCCAAGCTATGTGAATGCTCGCTTCATTTTTACGAGGCAAGGGAAAAGCAATGTAGAGATCGAACCCAGCTGCAGAGTCAGGTCCTCCCAGCCCACTTACTCTGGGGCTCCAACAGAGTGGTCCTGTGCAGTCATGTCATATAAAAGTTTTTGAGGGTGGTATTAACATGCCAGTAGAAGACACTGGTACAGTTTTTCCCACGAGGTAGACAAGGAAAAGAATTTTATTTCATTATGAGAAATCCTTTCTTATGCTTAGCTTTTACTGTTCAGAGGGGATTTTAAGGTATTAGCAAAGTCCTGAATGCCATACTTAAATCACCTGGATATAGGGGCTTTCGTAGCGCAAAGGGTGGCATCTCACATTGCATGTATTTTTGAATAAGAGAGAATTCATTTTAAAAAAAAATCATAGAAATTCACTGGCTTCCCTGCTTCCCACACAACCTGGCCTTTATCACCGAGGGCACAGGAGTCCATGGACGGCTGGGTAAGGCGTGGCCAAACCTGTGAGCTTGCCTGGTGCTCAGCTGGTTCAACCCCAGGCGGTTTGCTTTTGGTCATTTACAGCCACCCAAATCTGAGGATGACTAACTTACAAGTGCCTAAGATGTGGGATCAGACAGGAAGCACTGCTTTGAGAGCTACAAAAAAGAGTAAGATGCAGTTGTGTAATGGGTAAAAAGTGATGGATGGACAGACTTGGGTTTTCGATTGGGTGACAATCTATACAAAAACTAGAACTCTTTTGAGGTTGACACGATTATGACTGATAATTATATGGGGCCACAGGTGCCAAGTGAGATGTTCTTATGGGAAGATCACAAAGTTCAGGGCATAAAGAGTGGCTTAGCCTCCAGGAAATCACCTCCTCTCTCTGGGCTTCCACTTGTTTTGAAGAAGGAGATAAGTGGACTGCAACTTCCCCAGTCATTTCTGCCAGCAAAGACTTCACTCTCATTTCCTTCCTTAGTCTCTATGATTCCAAAAATGACCACGTTGAGTAACACTGGACAACACAGAGTGATTAGTTCTGTCAACCAGAACCTTTGGGTTGGCAAGAAATAGCCATTTACTATACTACATGAATGCAGTTTTAGGTAAAAGAAAAAAAAAATACTTCAATACACCTGTGAGTCTTATTAAAATAAGTCTGGAAGTTCTGATACCACTCTTTACAATGGTAACCACTCTTGGATCCCTCCAGTACGGGCACAAGTCAAAAGACCTCACAGTCTAAGATTGAAACCCACAGCGTTAGATGCTCGAGTAGTTTAAATTCGTTTTTAACTTCCCTGGTCATGGATACTTCTCATATTCTATGACATATAAGCAGAGAGAAAATGGGAAAAGCAAGATGACAGGGGGGAATCTGAAGCTGTTGGCCTGCATGTCTAGGAGGTCTCAGGAGTGGGCATGTCAGAAATGAATCCCAGGGGCCCAGCGGGATGGCTCAGTGGTCTAAAGCACCTGCTTGGGAAAGCTTGGGCAGCTTTAGGGACCGCGGTTCGATCCCCAGCACCACATGCTGCACCAGCCCTGCCCTCGGGGCGGGCTGAGCCCGTCATAAAAGTGAGTGAATAAACAAACAAAGGTTCTGAAACAAGAAAAAAAAACAAAAATAAATAAGATAAAAAAATCTTAAAAAAAAAAAAAAAAAGAAAAGAAATGAATCCCTTCATCCCAGGGAAATGGGCAGAGTTCTTTCAAAGGCAAAATTCAGTGCTTTGTCCCAGGGCAAATTTCTTTTCTCCTCAAGGCTTCTTGCTGGGAGAATTCTTAGGGTGTATGCACATGGCTAGGAGATGAAGAAACTGTAGGGACCGAATAGCTATGCAACTGCTCATCGGCCTCCTCTCTCCCACCCATATGACCTCACTGAAGAGGAAGGGAGGGGCAGGCAGTGGCCTTCTGCAGAGCTAGAACAGTGTTTCCGGATCTGTCTGCAGAATAAGGGAGCACAACAAACACTGAACAGGCCTATTGCCTTGGTGGATAGCACTAACATTCTGGTTTCAAAGGCAAAAAGCTTGGGTTCTGCTGCTCAGCCTGGCTGGCCTTTTGGGAGCTGTGTATATTGGTGGGAGCACGAGTCGTTGTGATAATGATAGAATACAGACACCTCCAGCATCTTCTGCCCAGGATGTGTGAAAAATAAATGCCATGCTATGAGCCAGAGATTGTCCCATAATAAAGAATCGCCCCCCTCAAAATGTCTAAAGCACCTCCACTGAGACACACTCAATCCAAGAACTTCTTTTAAATCTTATATAACTAGCTCCTTGGACCCTTCAAGATGGTTCAAGTCACACTAAGAAACTTCCTATGGTGTCAGACCATCAGGCAGAATTTCCACAGGAAATGTGTGGATACTGAGCGCTCCTGGATGAAAGGAAAGAAAGAGCAGAAGTCACCCTAGAAGGCAACTGGTCCCCACCGCAAGCTCGAGTACACACAGTGTTTTGTGGGGTGGCTTCTTTTTTTGTCTCAGTGTCAACAGAATTGCTGAATCACTATCTTTATGAGCTTATGAGATAATTGCCGTTGGCCATCAAGACAAAAGAACAACTTGCACTAAATCTGAACAGGCAGGCACAGGGCCTCCAGCACAGATCTCTCACTCTCTGCTTTGCCTTCCCTGGTAAGCCTGAACTTCTCCCAACTCAGTTCTACTCATTCAGCTAGAAGTGTGCAGTGAGTAGACTTTCTATTGGTCTTCCTGGGAACGGTGGATTCAGCTCTGCTGTGAGTTAGCACAGAGTTAGCTCTGTGAACAGCAGGCAAGGGGCTGCTGTAGGAGGTATCTCCTGAAAGGACAGGAGGCAGCAGCGACTCACTGGGAGGTGCAGGGAGGGTGACCATAAAGACCTCCGAATTCAGATTCCCTTAAGACCTTAAGCAATAAAAAACATTTGCAGTTTAAGACGTTTAAGACTTTCGGTCTTGGCACTCGAGCCCCAGTGCCTTGCCTGAGTGTTGCACAGAGAGATGAAGGCATGACTTCATAGCTGAGAGGGAGAGGGACATGTAGCACATAAAGTCTTGCCTGAGCCAGAGGGAAGTGCTAAGCTCTCCAGAGAGCCCCGATGCAGATGCATGCATGCGACCTAGCACACGTCAAAGGCCCGTGCAAGGGTGAACATCTTTGTGACTTGGTCCTGGAAAGGGAGTCTTGACCTGAGACTAGAATTTACGGCTGACAAGCTGCTGACGAGGCAGTAATGGTCAGTTAGTGTGTGAATGGCCACTTTGGGAACTGAGAGCTTAGCACAGCAGGCCAGAGAGTCTCACAAAGAAGCCCCGGGCCAGACCCTTCACCTTGGCTAGAAGAAGTTAACTTACCCACAATATGTCCCTTGGGCCTTGTCTCTGCCTTTGTTTGGATTTACAACCTTCTCTGCTGTTCTTTAGGGCTTCGACACACATGGCAATTTAGCATCAAGGGAGCCCTCAAGTCAGGGGAAGAATATCTTTCTTGGCTATAAATGTCACTCTGAAATTCTTCTCATCTATTATGTGTTGAGGGGTCCTGTATATAACGTGCTTGACCTGCCTCCCGCAATGTCCCCAGCCTCTAAGAGTTCACAACACTCTGATCTCCTCTGCTCCTAAGTGAGCTTACAAATATCCTCTCTGCCCATCAGATCACAGAGGCTCTCAACTGAGATCAGTTCCATCACCTAGGAGCGTTCAGCTATGTGTGAAGATATTCTTGATTGGGTGAATGGATGGATAGTGCATCACTGGCATTCAGGTACAGAGCTGAAAGATGATTCCAGAAGTCCTGTAGTGCATTGGACAGCAAGCAAAGATGTAATCCATAAAGCCAATAAGGCCAAAGTTGAAAAGTTCAGGACAAGGAGCCGGCCTGGCTTCTGCATAGGCTAAGAAGGTAATTGTCTCAACTCATACTGACCAGAGGCATTTTCTCTGGTCAGTGTAACTGGAGACCTAAGTTTTTATTTTTGTATAGTTTTAAATAATTAAATTTTAATCAAACATACAGTTCAGCTACTATATTGGATAGTACAAATCCATTTAACGAGAGCTTAGGGGCCCTGACTGAGAGAACCTTACCACTTCAGCTATAACTTCCAATGATTTATAATTGAAATTCCACAGTGAGACACTAATTCTTTAGCTAAGGATTCCATCTGCACTGATAAAGCAATATCCCTGGGAAGGAGATGACCTCTGAATGATAAAAAACTGATGCTATTGTAATAGGACCAGTGAATGTGAAAGATAGTTTGACAAAAGCAGGAGGTACTGGGGCCCTGTAAGTGAAAGAGGGGATACTGTGAGACTGAGCAGGGGTTGGCCTGGAGGGTGGTATTAATTAGCTGGACGAGATAGCAAAGCCAAGCCAGGCTTATTGTAATCATACAATCTCTGCGGAGAACACAAGTCAAAGTCAATATTCCCCCATTCAGACACAAATTCGTGAAAACTAGAGCCCAAGGCAGGCAGAAAAGACAAAGCACACTGCAATGGAGACACTTTCCTGCTTTGCTTGCATTTTCCTGCACTCCGAAATAGCTCCCCCACAGAACCTAAATTAAAGCAGCTCTAAACCGTTTGTGTCTTTTTGCTTTCATTGATTATAAAATACTGCATAAATCCACTGAAGCATTATTGTTCTGATTTTTTGTTTTCTTTTGCTTTTGCTTTCTTTGCTATAGTAAGGATCCGATCCAAGACCTTACACAAGCTAGGCAAGAAGTAGACTTAGTTATGTCCCCACCCTTATTGTTCTGATTCTTTACTGATGACCTAAGTATCTTCTTGCTAGGTATCTGAGCATTAGGGTTGAGAATTTTCTCCCTTATCTGTGGTATAGTTAGCTGATCATGCAAACATCAGTAGATGGAATATTGTGAAGCTAGACTCCAAATCCCAAGCCTCACTTGGCTGGCAATATCTGTCCCTAGTTCTGGTAACAGAGAAAGAATAATGTAACTTATACCAATTCAAGCCGAACTAAACCTGAAACTCCTCCTAAATGTTCTTTAGGGTTCACATTAGAGCCTCTGCTAGCCCTGGTTTTGGTGATGCCCATGAACCTGGGAGCTGGCACAGAAAAATGTAAGTCCATCAACATTAGAGTGGCAAAGGGGGAACCGTGGCATGAGATCTGCTGCGAGGATGAGCATGCTTCTGCCTAGAAAGACGAAGTTGGGAGGGATGGAGGGCTGAGAATAGATGGTTGTGCGAACTCATGTGTGGCCCGTTGCCAACTTGATCAAACGCGGCAAGAGGGAAGAGGACGGGGAAGGAGGACGGTAGATAGGTAGACACACGTCGAGTGTAAAGCGGCACGTTCCCGAAGATCTCCAGTGAAGGCACCACCCCGAATAAACAGGAAGAGGAAGGCAAGAGCATAAGCAACATCTGTAGTTCTGCAAGGTGTAGATTTTTCTTAACTGTAAGCACATCTCCCGAAGCAATGTGGACTCAGGAGTAGACCGCTTGTGACTCTTACAAAGTTCAACTGAACGATTTTTTGGTTCTCGGATGGTTCAGAAGTGAAACGGATTCAGTCCATAATATAATCGGAATTCTTGATCTGAAACTTTTCCTGGGCTGGCAGACTGCAGCCTGACTCTCTCCCAAGGGCAGCCCTTCCTCGTGACGGGGCCAAGCACCTTCTGCAGTCTGCTGTGCTGCTGAGCTGGTGCACAATAGGGTAGACGTGTTCCATGCATGGTCCACTGGTGACATTTTAAATTTAGCAAGGGTGTTTTAGAATCCATTGTAAGTCAAACAGCATCTGTACTTCTAAGAGCATGGTCCTGGTGGTGGTGGTAGTGGAGAGAGCATGTAATTTAAGTGCCTTTTCCTCTGATGCTAATACATAAAGAGTCCCTGGATTTACATGTACAGTGATGGTTTCATAACAAATGCTTGGTGCAAACTAAGAGGTTTAAAGCTGATCTCTTGAACGAGACAGAGGAAGGTGTCTCATGTCCTGTCTAAAATGAACCCTGTGCCATTCTCCAAAGTGGACTACTAAGCTGTGTGATCACAAGCCTTTGTGTGTGTTTCTTATGGCTGCTGTCGTGGTGGGTGAGGAGTTGCTGGGTCTCATGGTGCTGGCAGTTTGATGACATCTGACCGAAGCAGCTTATACTTGTTGGCCTTGAAATGGGTGCAGAAACCTGATACCTCTCTGGGGAGGCTGGAGAGACTTTTGGTCACTGCAGAGCAGGCCCAGACACTGGGGGGAAAGGCAATGCTGGAGCTGTTCAAATGCAATAACAGCTGTTTTGTACTGATCTGTTCTAAATCTTTCATTGCAGCGGTTGATTATTGGCTCAACAAACATGAAAAGCTTTGTCTCACTGGCCCAGGTTTGAGCCAGAAGCAATATGTCTTTCATGAGCATTTAGGGTGAAAGACTAAACCAAAAATATTGATATCGGTGAGCAGCATTTGATGGTCTTCATTGTGCGTGTTTTGCGTGGGGAGAACAGGGAGGCAATGTGATCTGTGCAGTGCCCTTGATCTCTTTTCAGCCTGGAGTTGTAAGCCTGCTGTTATCTTCGTGTTTGCATTACAAAAATGGTAGCTGGTTTTCCAGTCAGACTTTTAACCGATGGCTTAATAGGACTGTCACTCTGGCATGGCTTGCCACTTGCTGCATCTGAATTTCACTGTGTCGTTTCCCTTCTTACAGTTAAGATTGACCATTTGCTGTCCATCTACTCTAGCAGGTGATGTCGCCTGGGTAGGACTTCCATCACCTCCCTCTGCTGCTGTGGCACTGAGCTACTTCCTGTTCTCCAAATGCTCCCCCCTCTCTTTCGTGCACGTCTTGGTGCAACGTGCACCCTGCATCCTCGCCTTAGGAACGCAGGCCTCTTCTTTGTGAACCATCCTCGCCAGTCCTCGAATTCAATTTTCTTTGGTGCTCTGTGCTTAGCTGTAGCACAGCATGTTTCATGTCCTATTCAAATAACCTCTGACCCAACCTGGGGGACCGGCAGGCTCTCTGTTGTAAGCATCTGTGAATTCCCAGTGCCTCACACCTGTAGAAGTGGGAGGACACTTGCTTCAGGAGGGAATGGATGAGTTTCAGCAGACTGCTAGTGGTAAGGAGGTTTTCAGCAGAAGCAATCCTACATTCCTCTCTTCAGCAGAATCAGAGCTGCATAGAAGCAACTAATGGTCCCTCCAGAACAGCTCTGAGTAGCCCAAAATACACTGTCAGCTTGTCTTTACTCCAAATTTCCCATCCTCTGATTTAAACAACCATGGGTGGAAAACACTTTGGAAAAAATATGCATCTATTTTAAATACATACAGACTTTCCCTTCTTTTTATTAGTCCTTAAACAACGTGGCATAGCAATTATTTATGACATTTATGTTATAATGAGCATTTCAAGTAATCTGGAGATGATCTGATCTGTGGAGGAGCATGTGCATAGATTAAATATGAACATAAATACATGTAGGGGTGTTGAGCATCTGAGAATTTTGTTATCTGTCAGAGGTCCCGGAACCAACTTCCCTGCAGATACCGGAGTGCTACTCAGCAATAAAGGAAGAGAAGCTTGAGTCATCTCTGCAGGAACATGGGTGCGCCTTGAGGCCATAATGTTAAGTGAAATCAATCAGATGCACAGGCTTACACAATGCGTGGTTTGTCCTAAATGAGAAACCCAAAGTATAAACAAATGAAAGAAAAGAAAGGTTAGATGGGCGAAGAAGGAGGTGCAGAAAGAGGGAGGCTGTGCTGGGTACGTGGGCCAACTCCCCACGCAGCCTGTAATCGTTATGTAATGCAAACACACACTACGACTAATAAAGATGTAAAAAGAAACCCATGGTGTTCCTGTAGGCCACTGAAAAGTAAGAACAGAAGCGCTTTGTAGGCTTCTGGAAAAGGGAGGGAGGGAATTAAAAGTGGGAGGAGGGAGAGCAGGGAGAGGGAAGGTGAAGAAGGAGTGCTTTCCTTTCAATGTTTACTTGGGTAGAAGGAAGAGATCATTTCTATTTTTTTTCTTTTTCTTTTTTCTGAGGCCTGGCCTGTAGACACAAAGAAGGGGACTGAAAGCGAGTTCCATCCCTAAGATTACAAGGAAGATTATTCATCTCTGCATGGATCCTAGAACACAGCTCTCTAAAGTGGCTGGGGTGAAGGAGAACAGCGTGAGACCATGGAAACCAAGCAAAAGCGACCACCAAGTGCTCGGCTAATTAGCTCAGTTATTTCCCAACATCTCCCCTAGCCCTGCCTCTGAATTTTTCGGCTATGAATACTCTTTGTTATCCGCCTCCATGCACTGATCGCATCCCACGTGGCCGGCGCTCCGTGGATGCACTGCTTCTCCGCTCCCTCCTCTGCCGTGGACAGGTGAGGGAAGGCAGCTGAGCGCCCACCTGCGCACGCACGCTGCACTCCCAGGACGCTGGGTAGACCCCTGCGCGGCCCGGTGTGAAGGCCACACAGCTCCTCGCGGCCAGCCCAGTGGCGAGCTTCCTGCCTGGCCTGACAGGGCAGGCTGTCTGGACTTGCTCCTCTCAGGCTGTTCATCAAGCACGGCTGGGGATTTTGGCAGCCCAGGGCTGGGGATTTTGGAAGCCTGCAGCTGTGTTTAAGTGTACATTTGCTTCACTGCCGCATCCTTTGAGGATTTCATTGCAGGCTGTTTTATCCACCTTAATGAGTGCTCTGAGAGTTTCTAAACACAGGCTGCGTCTGCATGTCCCGGACAGTGATTACTGCACCCCTGGGAGGCTGAGCGCGCATGGGCTCACCTGTCCTCTGCCACTTTCTTTGCAGAGGACAGCAGCCCCCATTCTGCCCCAAACAAGTGGAGCACTATAGGGAGAGGGCCCCAAAGTAGGGTCCTTCCTTTCTCCCATGACACATCAGCTAATCAACCATTTCCTCTTGCTAGTTATTATTATTATTATTATTATTATTATCATTATTATTATTTTGTATTTTAGGTTATATATTATTTGTGACAGTTTCTAAATTTATCCCCAGCTCACATAAGTAAATATGGCACATTGATTAAAAACCAAGCTGTATAGGGTTTTAATTTAATAAAATACAGAGATATGTTATGTAAAGTAGAAAAAAGCTGATTATGAAACCGAATGACTAAACAACCACATTGGTATGTGTGTACAAGTCAGAAAAGAATTTGCTGAGACGTGCTTACAAATGGGAATGCTTATTCCTGGAGTGGAATTAAGGTGCTTTTCTGCTTTATTCCTTGCATATTTCAAACATTTTCCCAAATTTTGACACTGAACATGTTTGAACTTTTATAATCTGAAAAAGTACAGTAAACAATTAACTAAATAATAGTGATAACAAAAATAAGCAATAAAGCACACTTGTTTCCCCTGTTTGTACATATAATTGGAAAAGCAAATATGTACAATATGTACAAATGCGGGCACACGTGTCCTGTGCTGTTTATTTTTGTCACCACTCTTACTTAGTTAATTGTTTGTTGTTTTCCTGACCAGCAAAATTTCCCCTGCCTGACCCCAGTCTCTTTAATCCCTCCTTCCTTTACTCTTTTGCTCTCAACAAAGACTTCTTAAAAAAAAACAAAAACAAAAAAGCCTCAAGGGGTTCCTCTAAGTACTCCAGAGTTCCCTCTAGGATACAGAGGTCTAAAATCCTCTGGCCCAAGATCCAAATGGCTGAGAGCACATTTACACTTGAAGTCAACGTTGACTCCTGTCTCCCTCCCTGGTGGCACCCAGAGGCCTGCTGGACGGGGCTGCTTGGAACATGATATGCCCCCAGAGTACTCTTTTGCCTTCTCCCACTCCATAAATATATCCAGAGAGAGATCAGAGACCTCAGGCTCCGATCTTGGACATATAGCCATTAACAGATCAAAGGTCCATGTCCAGGGGCACACTTCCAGGGACAGCCCAAGGACCCCAAGTCCTTGCACATCTGAACATGGACGCACTGCATGGACTCATTTCCCCTCATGACCTCCTGGTGGACTGGAAGCTGTGGCTTGCTGCCACTTCCCAGTATCCTAAGAGAAGCTCCAGACTATCCCAAGAGAACAGGAACACATCTCCCGCCAGCCCTCCGTCCCAGCTCCCTCTTCTGACTCCCCATGAGCAACCTGTCTTATGCATGTATGGATGCATACTTCAATTTTGTGTAAATGGTCACAAACTGTAAACGTGGCTCTCTGCTATGATCTTGTCCTGTCGTTACAGATGTTAGACATGATTTCCTGCTTCAATGTACAAGCATTCCTCATTTATATTGATGACTCTGTATTACTGTATTTA